>CAEGAD010062946.1:0-20138 GCA_903067055.1 Poeciliopsis paucimaculata
TATCTTGGCCGATATGATGCCTGACATGAGCTTCCAGGTTGTGGAGAGACAGGTTATCGGTCGGTAGTTGGGTGGGACTGAGCCCTATGATGGATCCTTCTGGATCAGGATTGTGCATCCTTCAGTTAACCATTCAGGGTGAGTCCCATTTTGTAGCAGCTGGTTCATTTGGGCTGCCAGTCGCTCATGGAGGGCAGTGAGCTTCTTTAACCAGTAGGCGTGGATCATGTCAGGCCCTGGTGCTGTTCAGTTTTTCATACCTGAGACTCTTTCACGGACATCTGCCACAGTGATGGTTATCGGGGCTTGCTCAGGGAGGTTGCTATGGTCATCTCGTAGAGAGATCAGCCACTGTGCCTTGCTGTTGTGCGACGCCTCCCTTTCCCATATGCCTTTCCAGTATTGTTCAGTCTCCAGTCTTGGTGGGTCTGCTCTGTTGTTATTATTACCCTGCCTTTGAGAGTACACTTTTACTGGTTGGGTGGAGAAGAGCCGGTTAATCCTTCTGGCTTCATTCTCCCTTGTATATCTCTTTAGGCGGCTGGCCAAGGCTTGGAACCTCTGTTTGGCAGTTTCGAGTGCTTCAAGGTATGGGCATCTGACTGTACTTCCTGGGTACTCGTCTTTTCATTGCACCCCTATGGAGGTCTGATAGTTGACTCACTTCCTTCCTTGTCACCTTGATTTTAGTCTCTAACCGTCTTTTCCATGGTGGGTATTGTCTCTCATGGTTGCTCTTATAGCCAAGCAGCTCAAGAATCACTGATGCTGAGTTGTAAATCAGCTCATTGGTTTCCGTAATGGTGTTGCTAGGGATCATTCTCAATGCTGCATTCACATCTTCAATGATTTCTGATGGTACTTCACTCAGCCGTTGTAATTGGCGCCGAGGAGGTCTGGTTGTCATTTTGGTCGTGATTCTATCTCTCAGGTCAGCTGCTCTCTCATTCAGCTTTGATTCATTCATTGTGGCTGTATTGGAGTATCGAAAGGCGCAAAACTCTCAAATATATAGGTAAACAAATAATACTCAGATGAGTCCTTTACTGCCAGCCACGACGGGTCGGGAGATTTATTAACACATCTACCGCGGATGCATCAATACAAAAACACCGTTCCAAAATCTCCAAAAAAATCTCTCTGTTCTTTGTCAACAGGCACTTATATAGCTTCTTAATGACATTAATGTGTATGTGGGGAAGTTTTGACCAATCCAGATAACTATGTGGTTATCTGAATTCCATTCCATTGGCAGTCATGCTGCCCATTGTGAGTGTTGGAGTTTCTCTGGAACACTAATGACCTCTTGTTACTTCCCCAGCTTATCGACCTTACTGGTGCCAGATTGTTGGAGTATGCAGCTAACAGCTGTGCCACAGGATCTCTCTGGGCGGGGACTTGTAGTTAAGTCCCCCCTGTCCTGACATTCAGGTTCCTCCTTTTTGCCGTACCTCGTCAATCTCAAGTTGTGACAGCAATTGCCGTTTGCGGATGTTGGAACACTGAGCTACTAGTTGTTTAGCACTTAGTGTAGACTGGGGATGTCGAAGTAACCATTCCTCCCTCAGTCTTTGCATATAGCCTCTCCAATTAGGGCTACTTGAGCATTCCAACAGATCCAAGTTTTCACCTCTTGCCCATTTTTGTCTTGTTCCAGTAGCCCATTTTTCATCAAGGTGCTCTGGTTCCTCAGCACCTGACGCAGACCTTGTTTGGCCGGGCGTTTTGCATCTTACATCAATTGCCTTAGGATCTTGCCTAAGGCAATTTTTGCCGGTTACGGCCTGAATCCGAACCGATGACGTATGTATTGAGCTATCCAGTCAGCTGATATATATATATATATATATATACCTATGTATTGAATCATAAGTATGATTCAATACATTCTTTAGATTTTTTTGACAGATTTTGGTGACATTTTGTGACTGTTCCATAGACATGTATTGAATTAATTGAACTGATGGTATAATACTGGTGTAATAAATGTTGTTTTTGTTATACATTTGCTTTGTTTAAATGTTTATCATGTGGCTTTGTGTATTTGGTTATGCAGAAAAGGAACCTTTTTTGTCTCCTTCACTTATATCAGATAATGTAATTTATCTATTTCATTTCATTATTTAATTAATAGTAACTGGTTGTTTTATTACATGTCATTTAAAAAAAAAAATTATACATAAATATTATAGAGTCAATTAAATCACAATTAATTCTGATATATTGTGATGTACACCCACAACAAATGCAAATACAGCTGAACTACAAGGATTTAACATTTATCCATGCAAACAGTAATAATGATCTCAAAAATCTACACTTTACAGGATAGCTCAAATAGATTAGCCCACACACCATTGTGTCTGTCCATTCTGTATGTGATATCTAAGTCTTTCCAACTTGATCCTCAAGCACAACAAACATCTGGTGAGAACTCCAGCAGGATCCTCTTCTTCATCCATAGCAGCCACCACAACAGCTACACCTTCATAGGACTCATTTTTATCCTAAAATGATAGATTGCAAAATTATTGAGCAACAATATCCATATCAATGGCATAAAAGTGAGAATAGATACACTTCACAGCTACATTTTCATGGGTTTTTTTTTGTTTTGTTTTTTTACTTCATTCATCATGACCTGCATTTTTTATTCTGATGGTTAAATTAATGTAATTCCCATGCAAGTATAACATACATAATATTTAGAAAATTCCTGCAGAACCCTCTCTAAGGTAATTGAAAAGGCTGACCAGGCAAAACTACACGTGGTTTTTGTCCTTAAAGGAAATTTTAAAAATACATGACAATGGAAATTATAATGCTAACAGCAGAGTAACCGTAAGTATAAGTACCTGTCTCTCATAAAGCTGGTCCATCTTTTCACCAACTCCTCCTGTTTTCTTCTTTGTGTAAAGTCCAATCAGCTGAGGAGGAAATACATCCATGCTGACTGGTAATCCAGAAAAATTAGCAGTAGAGCTGAGAGGAGAATTAGCAAAAAAGGATAACATGAAAAAAACATAACATCATATACTGATGAAAAGGAACGTGTGGTAATTGACTCTTACTACAACCAAAAATGCTAAAGTTGTAAAAATATTATAAGGACTAAACTTACAAAACAACTCGTTTTCAAATTAGGTCGGACAACTATGAATAAATATTAATTTTAAAGCTGTTGCTCTGTGGGGCTCTCTGTGCCATAATCCAAGAGCACACATTTTCAGTCTGAAAGCAGGACTTCATATCTTTCTTCTCAAAACTTGTAATGATTGTACTCAAAACGTCTCCTTGCATTCACACTCAGACTGTGCTCGCTTTTGGAAATGCCTTTTGGCACAGTTGTAGGGAGTTGGTTGGGTGAACAAAGTCCTGCCTAAGATCGGTAGCTGTTAGCAATCAGTAGCTCACTGATGGCGGATGTCTAGTGTGTGGAGCAAAAACCTGACATCGTTGTTTCTCCCTACATCCAGTGGGTGGCACAAGTGAGCAGAGTCCAAGCAGAGACTAAATGTGAGCGCAGAGACGTTTTGCTCCATTCTAATTTTGTTGGGAGCGATTAAAGAGGTGCAAAAGCACTGCGCCACCTTGTGGAGGCAGAGTAAACATGCTCATTAAATGTAATAGGTGCATATTTACTGCAGAGTCGATGCTGCAGTGGAGAGGAGATGCAAGAGGTTCCTAATTTAAAAAATCTATTTTCACACATGCTATTTATACAAATATACATTTGGATTGGACTAAAAAAACTAGTTAAAATGATTAACTAATTCATCATTTTAACTAGTTAATCTTTTTTACTAGTCATAGTCTATTTTACCATGATGTTGTGTGCTACATAGCTTTGAAATTGTAACTTATCTATTTTCACAAATAGTCTGGGTTTAGCCCCCAACCGCTAAACCCAGACTAACTTTAAGCAATAATAGGTGACAGCTGGGCTAGCAAGCCCCATGTGCTAGCATGGCCCATTTTTCTGCTTATCAGCGAAACAGTTAAATAAATTATTCTTCAAGTTCTATATTAAGATTTAACAGAAAAACGCTTTCCATGTTTTTTCACATTGGAGTTGCTAAAATTCTTTGTTGAAACTTTCTTCTAATGGCCGACAGTCCGTGGAAAAACACATCAGCACCGTACCAAGTTCAGACAGTCAGGTTATCTCCCCTCTGAGAGCCAAATCTGGTCAAAACTTTTATTCAGTGATGACTGGATTTAGCTGAGTGTCAGGGCGGGGCAGGAGGTACTCGAGCTAATTTGTACAATCGGCCCTTCGCCATATGATTAGGACAGTGCTGCTAGCTTGAAGCTAAACTAGTTCCGCTTTTTTAACTTCACGTTGAGCGTGAGCGAGCAGAGCATCGCATTACTTTTCTCTGACTTTAGCCGCTTTCTTTCTCTTTGAATCGTTCTGTTGCTTTTTCCTCTCACGGAAACCCATTTCAAAGCATCACTGACTTTTAGCATCGTTTAAAATACAAAACACAGCCGCGGAACTCAGCCTGTGTTTGGATGTTCTCTAAACATGATCTGGAAGAGAATCATGTCTGATGTTTGCAAAGATGCTCCGATGCTTTAAAATTGACGTCCATATTCCCTGCTTCTTGCTCAGCCTAGTAAACTCACAGGAACTCATCAGTTTATACCCAAAGCGAAGCGCAGGATCAGTACTGGAGATGAACACGGATTATCCGTGCTCATCTCTGCACCTGGCGAAGAAGTTCGCCCTTTCGCCGCCTCAGACTCCCCGGGCACCGGATCAGTCAGAGACCCAAGCCAGGCTAACGTCTTGAGAAGCGGAGAGGGACGAGGGTTCTGCTCCATGTCCAATATGAGTTTAAAAAAAAAATCCTGTTATCTTGGATATTTTCTTCATCGCCTCTCGGTTGCGCTCTTCTTTTTCCTTCGTTCCGGCGCGCCGCTGTCATTCATTCTGTTGTCCACCATCTTGAGAAATGACTCCCTGAAGCTCCGCCCCAAAGCGTAAAAGCGTCCAATTTGGACCAATAATAATCAAGCATTCATGATGGACGTTTGCCAGAAGAAATCAGACATTTTTTTCAACACCGCCAAAATCATCTTAGTGATAAAATTAAGACATTCTAATCTTATTCATTCACAAAAATACAAAGCATCTTTCAGGGCCCCCGAAGCGCCGGGGCCCCCGAAGCGCCGGGGCCCTGGGCTGCAGCCCCGGTAAACCCATGCTAAAATCCGGGCTTGCTCAGCCGTATTCATGTCACAACTTAAACAGTTCAAAGCAACAATACTCAAAATAAATACAAAGCATATGTGTACTTATTGTAAATAAGTTAAAAACTCAAACTGATGGTTTTGGGTCTACTCAATTTATAAAAGTTACTCTTATTATTTAACTTAAATGAGTACAAATATCTATCTTATCTTTAGTAAAAAGCACCCTTGGGTTTCACAGTGTAGAAACAGCACATAGGCTATTTATTGTTTTGGACCCAGCTTGAGCATTGATCTGTGATTTAATCATTAAGCATATGATGTAATGATGACAGAACCTTCATATGAACAATGTGTTTTAATACTGTCGATCACTATTCAGCTGTTTATGGTCGGCTGAAAGCATTTATCAATCTTTTACATTTTTCCAGTCTAGTTCGTCCTCTAACTGCTCTGAGTAAAGCGCTTTGTGCATATTACAGCTTTTAACAATCTCTATGATCTCAGCGCAAGCAATCAGCAAATCAATAGCCAGACCGCAACTTTGAGGACTACTTTGTACTCAAGTTAAGGGACGTTTACTTCGGGACAAATTACGACAAACCCAATGAGTTGATTGATAGGTACACATTCAAAGTGCTAACAGAGGTGATGAAACACCCGACTTTCACCCCACTGTAAAGCAAACTGCAAGAGCATTCCGACTCACAATCCCTCCCCTCTGGAAGCCGGACCGGACCGGACTGGCCCCTCCTGTCCGGTTGTTAGCAGCGTTCGGAAACCAGCAGCAGAAAACCGACTTGAGTGCGATATGAACGGTTCTCGGCTCACGGAGCTCCCGGACGACTCAGAGCAGCTGAGACCGCATGTGGTGAGCCTGAGGAGGGCAGCCCTGCAGGCCGATGATCTGTCCGACGTGGAAACGTTCTCCGACGGCTTCCTCATCAGATTTCTCCGCGCTAGAGACTTCGACCAGACGCTCTCTCTGAAGGTACAGAACCTGCGCTTTCCCAGCTGGAAAACACTAACCAGTTACAGGCTGGGAGCCCAGCCAGCAAAAGGCCTCTGCTTTTACCACTAAAGTGGCAACCGAGTGCAGAGACTTACAATTTTCTGTGTCGAAAAGAAACTAAAGTGTTTTTGTTAAAAGTAATGAAGCTGAATAAGATTTAAATTTTTATACATTTTGCCAAAGGTTTGAAAATTTGAAACCAAAACAGACATGATAGAGCTTAGACAATGGTGTTAAAACAAAAACATTTTATTTAGGATATCTTGCAAAAGCAATCTGCTCTTAGGATATCTTCCAGATGGCATCTGTTGTCACAAAGCCTGTAAAATTATTTTCTAACGTCCTCAACAGTTAACAGGCTTTCACAGATTTAATACAGAAGCACAAACTTTAACATCCATCATATCATGGACCACATCTGCACCCAGAGTAGAATTTAATTTGGAGGCTCACTATTAAGTCCTGTTATCACAGCAACACTATTATTTACTTTATAATATTCATGTTTTCTAAATTGCAAATATCCCAAATCTTGTTTTGTTCTGAAATGTCTTTTTCCCTCTGGGATTAATTTCATTCATTCATTCATTCATTCATTGAAAGCAGTTGAGACTGCATGCATTTATAGTTAACTATGATCCAGGCATAAATTGTCTACATTGACTGTTAGCTAAATGTATTCACGAAGACTCAACTATTCATGAACATTAGGAATTGCTTCTGAAAGAAAGAGCATAAAAATTATAACAATATTAAAGGAATTATGCACATAATTAAAAACTTATAAGATATAAGTATATTAGAATCTGATTAAAAGCAGGATTAAATAAGAAGTGGGATGAATAGGGTTTTTATTTTCATGATTTTCATTTGTTTTAATTGTGGGGTTTTTTTGTTGTTTTTTTTTTAGTTATTAAGTCAATATTATAATAGAAAATTAACAAAGAATGTGTTAAGTATTTTAAAATCTAGTTTTAGTCCTCACAGCACCAAAAGTGATGAACTACAAAAATCTAACTGGATAATTGTCCAGCTAAAAGTCAGACAGTGTCGACTGAGAGAAATAACCCAATGAAAAGAGGCAGTATTCAGATGTCAAGAGTGAAGAGCCATGTTCTTCACAGTTCAGGAAATATAGCTACACAAAAATGTCTCTCAGTGTCTGGATTTGGCATCATACTACTGCCGGATGGTACCAGGCTTATGTAAAGTAAATTCATGCATTGGTTAATTGCTCTTAATTATCAAATCTTGATTTTTCCACCATTCTCTGGGAAATTTTGCATCTTGGACGATCATCTGTATCAGATTTGAGCAGCACTTGTACTCAATAAGTACAAGTGCTCAATACTGCTTTACTTTAATATATTTTAGAATTTGTCATTCTAAAAATTACTCAAAGTAAGAATAAAAAAAATATTTGGTTCAAAGATGTTCAAATACATGTTAGCTAATCATAATGTCTGATTTAATTTGTCAAAATTATGTGAACAAAACAGAACGTTATATGTAAACTTTGGTACTTTCAAATAACATTTTTTTTCGAGAAATAAATATTAAAACAACAAATAATTCAGGCACAAGAAGCACACATTTACAAAAGCCACTTTTTGAGATTTGTTCACAGTAGGTAGTATATTTGAGGCACTTCAGATGACAATATTGAGACATGTTCTCTGCTTTCCCTCAAAGCAGAGAACAATGTAAACCAATGAAGAATGTCTGCCACAAAAAAATCCACTTTTTCTGTATCACCCATTAACTTGGAGCCAAAGTTGCTGGATCTTAAACAACACAACAGTGTTAAATAATCTCAAGTATTCAGTAATATTATATGGTTTAATACTAACTTTGCAAAGAAGTTGAGTTGTTACAAACAATCTATATGATCATGTAAACACACATAAGGCAAAACAAACAGCATTGTTGACTACTGCAGATTGACGAACATTCCTTAAAAGATGGGACATTAAGAAATCTCAATTTAGTTTAATTCTTTTCTCCTCTTTCTCTAAAATCTAGAGAAGCTAATAGTTCTTATTTGAGCACCAATTTCTGAGTGATTTAGAAACAAACTGTCCCGCAATGTGAATGAGTGTAAAATACTTATGTCTGACAAACAAGACCAATTGAAAGCAGAGTGAGCCCAGCCAACTGGGGCAAAGCTCTGCAGTTGGGACACAAGCAAATAAGCTTACCACAGAAACAGCTGCTAAACTTTGACTTTATACATGTATATATGTATACTTTAATTTTATTTCTACTGCACAGTTGTTATTCATATTGTGCTGGTCATTAATTTCCAAAAAAATATATTCATATTTTCGGTTAATATTCATTAAAGTGATCAGTGGAAATTGTCTTAGTTCTACACAGAAGCTAATATCTACTATGTGCCTTACATCCACTCCTGTGGATTCAGTAAATCAGTGGCAATTAAAATAAATGGACTGTTTTGTTCTCACTAAACGAACATCAGCCAATAGTGTGTGAGCCATCAATGCGAGAAAGTATTTCAGCTTTTCCAACTGCTTTCTTTCAAGTATTGTGAATATGCTCTACCAAAAGAAATCTGATTTTGGTTAAATAAGTTGAAGCTTACATTCCACAGAACTTTCTGTTAATATTGAATAGGTGAGGGTCTACGGTGTATCAATTTGATTGTCTAAACAATTCGATTGTCCAGTCAAATGCAAAGCTCATGTATAGGAGAGCAAGATATAAGAGTTCTTCCACATGTGCTTCCAGCTTTTGCTGAACTACCTGCACTGGAGGAGGGAGAGTCCTGAGATCAGCACTTGCCTGTCTCCTTCATCTGTGTTTGGTCTCCTCAAGACATCATACCATGCTGTTCTCCCACAGCGGGACCACACTGGCAGCAGAGTGCTCATCTACAGGATTGGTGTGTATAGCTGTGTGTTTGAGAATGTTGTACGAAGCCTCTACAGGCACAAGAAAGGCAGGAATCTCAGAGTGTTTTTCGACAGTTCTGTTAAATATCCACTGTAGTCAAGACTTGGTTTTATCAATTAGACCAAATTGCCAAATCCTACATTCTTCATAAAAGCCTGACAACTATTGTTCAAATTTTGCATTTATTACCTGCAGATTAGATTACTGCAATCCTTTATATTGTGGAATCGATCAATCAATCAATCATCAATCCATCCAAAATGCTGCTGCTTGTCTTTTAACAGGTACCAGAAGGCATGACTTCCTCACTCCAGTTTAAAGGATTTACATTGGCTACCTGTTCATTTTTGCATTGATGTTAGTGTTACTTACTCATAAAAGTTTGGCATCTAATTATCTAACTGTTCTCCTTAACTTTCTGTGGCGCACAAGCCATTTTCATGGAATAGTTGTAGTAAATGAATACTGTTTTGGTGTGTATTAATACTGTTTTGAGTTTTATTGTGTGTGGTATTTACGAGTTGTGTCGCAGTTTGACGTGGTTGCGGAGGGGGGTTAATATCCCTCCGCCGTTGCTAGGTGACGACGGTTGGAAAGGGTGTGCTGTGTCTTTTTCTAACGGCTGTGTAGTGATAACGCTAACGGAGTTACTTTGTAACTATTCTTAAATTAAAATGTTGCGGACTCAATCGCAAAAGCTCGTTTGATTATTTGTCACATTTTACGATCCAAAGTCTCTGTCGTGCTCTTAGTGCAGCTGATGACCAGATTAAAACGCAGTATAGATCGAGGCTCTGCCACTGCAGAAACATGACTGGAACCAGCTCCTTCATATTTGTGCTGCAGTCTGTACAGTTTTTTTTTAAAAAAACGCTCCTGCAAACTCATTTTGTGGTTTCAGTTTGAGTCGAATCAGACCTGTCTGGTTGCAATGTCCTGTTGTCAAGTTCATCCTATTTTTTGATTTCATTATTGTTTTTAATGTTGTTGCTTTTACCCTTTGTGAAGCATTTTCTAGTTTTTAAATGTGCTTTAGAAATAAATTTGACATTAGATTTGATGACGAATCAATGTCAACATAGTTTTCCACACAAACAATGAATAATTGTTTCTTTATGAGGTTAAGGTCCTGTATAGCTAACTCACCAGGGGTTCTGGTCGTATTCGGGGAAGAGTACATGGCTTCTTGCTGTCATCAAGAACCTCAAAGGTCATGAAAGCGGAGTTTATGTGCCGGTTAGGCCCCTCCTCCTGGTAGGCTTCTGCACGTACCCCCACCTCCAAACTGCAAGGAATTGTCTCATCTATTAGCCTATAAGTGTCAAATGGATGAGACACTTGGAGAGAGTTCTGAGCCCTCTGAGTCCAAAAACAAGGTTCACATTATCTGAGCTGACATTGTGTCGAAACAGAAGCCCTGGATACCTGTTTTTGAAGGCATTGTTGACTATAGCCCTCAGCAGGACTCTGTCTCCAACCTGGGAGGGTCCTCTGAAAGTGAACATGTCAATGGCCCGAAGAGTTGGATGAGCCTGGCACAGGCGGCTGGGTCAGCACAGGAAGAGTAACAGAAACAGTCACATTAGAACAAGAGCAAACCAAACTTTATTAGAGAGAAAAATATAATAATCATATTCAAGTTAATAGGAATTATTTAATTCCCACATAATCGCTTTAAAATGCTGTTAGTTGCCAGTTTATTTTATGTTTTCATTATTTTGTCATTTTTTTCCAAACACTTAGTTAAAAGGTAAACAAACTGTCCTAAAAGCAAACAAACCCGGTTTTCCAGAAACATTCATGAAGTCATCATTATCTCAGGATTTTGTTTTTGCAATGTTCAAATGTTCTTTTGTAAAAATAAGATTAAGTTTTATTTTTTTAGCAGAAGATCCAGATCCTGATTAGTTGTTAGAAATCTAAACACATTATTCATGAAAGGTTTTAGGCCTGAATAATAATGTGCAAGAACATTTATTTTCTAACGAAATATGGAATTAGTGTACTTTTTGACATTTTCACAATGATTTCTTCTTAATGCATATCTGCCATGTGAGCTGCTGCTTCAGGTTTACATATTTTATACATCAAGAATGTTTTTAGATATTAAATGTGCAAACATGTCAGGCATGCAGCTTGTTCCATTTTTTATTTTATTTTCCCCATACCAATTTGACAGTTCAGCAGTTCAGCCTTTGACATGAACAGTGCCAACGTTTTTACTGGCCTTGTGTTACAACCTAATTTTCTGAGTGTATATAATGTGGGATCATTTGTAGTTTCTCTACACCACTACTAGATGAAATGGTCAAATTATTACTACTATTGTAGCAATAATTCATAACTATTGCTACAAATTATTGCATGTAGCAATAGTTTGACCATTTCCATCAAACTGAAAATGCAAATTTCTATAAACACAAACAACAAAAAAAAGCATAGATTCAAAGTAAGGGGTTACCTGGCAGCAATGGTTGCCACATTCACCATCCAGGCCATGATCTGTCCTCCAAATGTATTCACCTGAATACAGATGAATTACAGTCAATGATGTCTCAACTTTCACATGACAAATGTTCCTTGGAAGAACTTTACCATTGATCATTCTTCCCTTTACAGCTAGAAAAACAAAAGTACATAAATAACCTGGTGGTTTGCATGTGGAGGCAGAACCAGTTCAACACTCTCCACCCTGGTCTTCTCTGCTGCCACCCCGCTACGCACTGCAGAGCTGTTAGCTGGTACAGAAAGACACGCTCAAACAACACTTCTACACTTCTGGACCAACGGCACTGTGCATCACACCCACCCTGCTCCACAGAGCCACTGGACAGGAGTTCTTTGATGATGTCGCTGTGCAGCATCCGGACCCGTTTTCGCTCAGCTGCCACGCTGTATTCCACATGCTCCCTCTGCGTCTGAGGAACAACTGGCCTCAGCGTCACCTGTGAAGAAACATATCCTAGACTTTTAACATCCTGACTAATACACAGGTAGAGCTTAGCAACACCAAACCATCACTCATCTGCAGTAATGTCCAGTTTTAAAACCACACTACCCCCAGAATTGCTGGCAACTGTCTAGAAATATTTCAAACAGGTTTTCATCAACTTATCAAGAGTATTATTGTTCTGTTCTTATACCTTATAAAGTGAAGAAAGTGACCAACATTAGTAAAACAATTTAAGTTAAGAATGAAAATCCTAAATCAAGACCAACAAACTATATTCACAGCAAAGCAACATACTTTCAACATTGGTATATAATAAAACATTCAGTTTTTGAGTATTGTTTAAAATTTGAGCACAAATATCTCTTTAAGACATTTTGGAAGATTTGATCACTTCTCTTTTATTCATAGTTATGCCTATTAACACGTTTCTGTCATGATGAGGTGTGGCGGCGGATCCAAACACAGCAGGCACTAGATGTAGATCTAAATTGATGTTTCAATGAAGAAAACACGCCAACAAAAATCCAAAACCGAAGGGGTACAAGAAAATCCAGAAAAACAAAACAAACTGGAAACACGAGGGAACAACAGGTAATCCAGGAAGGTCATCTGGTCAGGGTGCCTCCTCGACGCCTCCCTGGTGAGGTGTTTCAGGCACGTCCCAATTTATTTATTTAATAAATAAATAAATAAATAAATGGATGGATGGATGGATGGATGGATGGATGGATGGATGGATGGATGGATGGATGGATGGATGGATGGATGGCTTGACATGGACAGGACTAAATACATCAAATAATAATATCAAAAGGACCATGAAGGGTTACACTAAAGTGAACTAAAACATAAAGCTAAATAAAATGAGAAGCAAAACCAACCCAAAAACACAGAGTCCTGACAGCTTCACATCTTTTCATTTAAATATTTTGTTATTATGATTTTTTATGATAATTTTTCAAAAGTCTAATTGTTTTATTCCTTCCTTCCCCTGCCGACCTTGGGACAGGACCACACTCATTGGTGGTCCTGTCCCAAGAGTTCTCATTGTGTGGTCCTGTCCCATTTATTACAGCAAATGTCCAAATGAGCACTTACAATTAACCAATTTTATGTTTGGGTTATGTACACATTAGGATGGTAGCAAAGTTTAATCCTTTGTCCTAAGGCAAGTAGACTCAAAAAGTATTTGGCACACAGTTCTGACCCACACATACTTTTTGTCCAGTATTGGTTCGTTGGGTCACAAAGGTGGCGTAGGAATAGCACACCCTCCAGTGGCGATCAGAGAACAGGTCTTCACAGCTCACATGGATCCCCACCTGGGACAGCACACATCGGAGAAACTCACACTCTTGACATGTAAACCAGGTGTAGATGGAAGTTACGGTGGGCTACTTTAATCCCACTGAGATTTAACATGCTTCTCCAATGTGGCTAAATTAAAACTATTCCACTAAGAGGAGTTTTCCAGAGTTCCCATAGTTCCAAACTTGATGGCAGTTGTTGCTGCCAAAGGTGGAACAACCAGTTTTTAACTGCAGGGGACATTTAGGACCAGGCTGCTTTGGCGTTGTTTGTCTGAATCAATCAAATCATCATTTCTGATTACAGATTATCTTTGTGTGACAATAAAGTTTGATAATCTCGAACATTCAAATGTAACAAAATCAGAAAATCAAATGTTGTCCCTATTCTGTTATTAATTTTTTACTTTTTGTCAAATTAAAGCACTGCATATGTGGCACTTGAAATGTGATCAATGCTTCAAAATAATTGATCATTGTTAGGATTATGTATTAGCACTGTTTACACAGTTCAGCTTCACTGACCTCCATGCTGGTGTTGAAGGCTCTGTTGACCTTTGCCCTGATATTTACCACCTGACCCACGCTGAGGACATGGAGCAGACGGATCAGTACTTTATGTCACATTATTCTGATACACACATGGCCTTCCTGTTACCTGATGGTGTGCTCAAAGTGGATGTCATCCATGGCGGCGGTGACACAGAGACTTCCAGCATGCCTCTCTGCTGCTTACATAAAACAAGAGTCATTTCCTGTCTGGATTAGCTTTGCTGACAACAAGAAATGTCATTTCCAGAAACTCTTCTGTTAGAAGACACCTGGCACACCTGAGAGGCAGGCAGTGGAGTCCATCCATTTCAGCAGCTGTCCCACACTCAGCTCCTGCCGATGGTTACAGTGGCAGGGCATGACTATCTGACTCATTTTCATCTCCACAGGGTTAACACAACCCTCTTCATCTCCCTCTTCCTCTTCATCCTCTTCTTTAAGGTCATCCAACACTTGGGAAGTCATCCTCAAAGATAAAGAACATAGTTACAACTAAGAATTCACCAATTGCAGTTTTCTTGACAATCACTGATCACCAATCTTTTAAAAGCCTGACTGGCTGATTCAAATTTTGACTGATACCAATTTTTGTTTTTGTCTGGAAAGTTGCTAAACCTGAACATTCCATAGAGTTTGTTCATTTAATACAGAGACTTTTGCAAGATATTGCAAAAATTATTTTAATACATATTTTGCAATTTGCATTTTGCAGCAAGAAGGTCCAGGGTTTGATTCTGGGCCCGGGGTCTTTCTGCATGGAGTTTGCATGTTCTCCCTGTGCATGGTGGGTTTTCTCCGGGTTCTTCCCACAGTCAGGTTGATTGGTCTCTCTAAATTGATGTGTGTGTGTGTGTGTGTAGCGGTGACAACATTTTAATTTAATAATTGTTACAAAGTAACTCCGTTAGCGTTATTGCTACACAGCCGTTAGAAAAAGACATAGCACACCCTTTCCAACCGTCGTCACCTGGCAACGGCGGAGGGATATTAACCCCCCTCCGCAACCACGTCAAACTGCGACACAACTCGTAAATACCACACACAATAAAACCCAAAACAGTATTAATACACACCAAAACACTATTCATTTACTACAACTATTTCATGAAAATGGCTTGTGCACCACATGTGCATGGTTGTTTGTCCTGTCTGTCTCTGTTTTACCCTGCGACAGACTGGCGACCTGTCCGGGTATTTGGCTTTTATTGAATGTTGGCAGATTGACTTCCTCATAAACACAGGGTTTTGTCTGTGGGCTGAACGCATCGGTGTTGCCAGACCCACTACTGACTTTACATAAGCTAGAAGCTCGTGTTTGGGAGGTTTGGTGCTCCCTTGGTGTCCTTTCTTTTGGGTTGTTTTGAGTTTACATTAGATTGACTTGTTTGGACATTTTGTAATTTAATTTGCACTTAACAATTCTTGAATTTGTTAGTCCTTTTCTTTTGTTTTAATTGAGTTAAGTTGTATTGTGTTTTGGTTTTCTGAAACCATCTTTTGTAATAAAAAAAAGTACATTCCACTTGTTTGTTTTCTCTGTGTAACGGGTTAGTGAATACAGATAAAATTCTCGCTAAAATATGTTTTGTAATTGCCATGTGATGAGTTGTTTTTGGCGCCCCCTACTGGTTGCCTATAAATAGGAGGAGAAACTAAATTCCACTCAGTCTGTTCAGCGCTCTACTGTGGTAAGTCACCAAATCCAGTTCTTTTCTGAACAGTCATAGTGGGTGTGCTCAAAGACTAACGTGGAGTTTTATTACAGTACGCAGAGAACTAGTGGCCCAGTAGGGAAGCTCACATTATTTATCAGTAATTTATGTTGTCAGTTATGTTTGTCAGTTTTTTTTCAGTTAAGTTTGTCAGTTTGTCTTATGTATGTCGGTTTGCTGTGATTGCCAGTCTGTCAGTTTGTTTGTTCCCTGTTTCTATGACGACATGATGTGGCCAGCTTTGTTTTCTGTGAAACACCAGAAGTTGCTGTTAATTTGATTTGTTTCATTATAAAAGAAAGACCAAGTTGTATTAAATTAATTTTAAAGATGTATTATCAATCAAATATCACTATACGAAATATATGTTGTTAAGCCCGATTGTAATAATTATTTGTGAGACACAGTCTGTTCAGCGCTCTACTGTGTACGCAGAGAACTAGTGGACCAGTAGAGAAGCTCACTGTGCTGATTTATATTAACCACTCATTACAGAAAATTCAACCAACTGGCCTCCTCTGTGTGCATGACGGGACGGGCAGGGGGAAGCTGTCACATCTGGACACAACTTTATGTTACAGCCCCTAAACCCCCAGACCTTGGGGGCTTAACATTAAGCTTCTGTATTACTTCATGTTTTAAGTTTACATGACAGGCAGCTTAAAAATATGTACAAAAGGCTGTTACCCAAATGTTTGACGTTTAATCAGGACAAAATACGTTGTTTTGTGGGCTACTCTGTCTATACTGTAAGATATTTTAGGTTAATTACTGGCTTTTTTTTTTTTTTATCAAACCGTGATAAATAGGTGTTATCGATATGTGAGACTGAAGCTGTGTAACAGTCGTGTAATATTAGTGCATGTTAAGCATATCCTTTCATTTCAGATGCACAGTGACCTGCGCAGTTCGGTGGACACATTGCGGTTGCGCTGCATTTGTGCGCAAAAGTAAAATCTGTTTCCCCTGTCTGGTACTGGGGCGCCACAATATGGGACGTTTACGGCAAAATAATAATACGGGATCACGGCGGGAAACGGGGTTAGAAAACGGTAGTTTGCCGACTAAAACGGGAGACTTGACAGGTCTGCTCAGTAGAAGGTTTATCCTCAGCAATAGACTTTTAAACTAAGATACCATTTATTTTCGACAGGTTAAACGTAGCCGACATAATATATGACTTACTTATCTGCCTTTATAACTCAGCATTTCAGAACATTCTCTTCTTACCTTGCTTAGCTGCCAGTCTGTCGCTGGTACGGGTGTTATAGATTAACTAGTGACTAAATTAACTGATTGAAACCTTTGCGCACCGCATTTGTTTCGAACTTGTAGGTGTCTGCACCAATGCCTGTTGAAAAAGGCTATCTATGTGACAAAACCGTTTGCAAAACTTTACTATAAATCCCATTTGATGCACGTGACAATTATGTTTCAAAACAAGTTTCTACAGAGCAACGTTCAGTGTGCTTCGAAAACTCCTCATTGGATCAGAACCAGATCAATGAGTAACATGACAATCACATTCAGGTTCACTAGAATAAATTAATTTCATCTCATGAACAGCCGCAATGTAAACCTGAGTGGAAGGTTTCTGCTTTTTGTTTCCAGCACTGATCAGAAAAACATTGGAATTGACTGTCAGGTTGCTGTAATGTGAGTTATTAACATTTCCAGACTAGTGTGTGTTTCTGGCTCAGATCCCGCAACCAAACTGTTTCTGACTTTCCTCTTTTCAGCGACACTACCCACAAGAAGCGTCACTAAACAATGAGGTTGGTCTCATCATATTTAATAAAACTATAATCACATTCCTGATGGCGTTGCTGTGATGTTTACAAATAGAGAGGAATATCAAATAATGTCCATAAGTTATACTGCAATAAAATCGCATCTAAATGATATAAAGTTAACAGCCAATGTTGTAGTTGGTGGTGAATCCAAATGGACAAGACAAAACGATAATAATAAAAGTTCCTACATTAAACTGTCAGATACCAACAAATTGTGATCCATATCTGCAGTATTTGTTCTCTACTGTGGACCAGTTTGCAGGCTAGAAATAAACTTAAAAACAAAACGACCCCCATTAATATTAACTAGTGGCAGCCAAACGGGATCCTCAACGCAGATGTTTGTAAACATTAGGTGGCCGTGTCGTTTCCTGATCAAAACGCGACAAACGTAAATAAACGGATTAGAAAATGTCTCTTTCTCTGTGATCTCTTCAGAACAATAATAATTATTTGTATGTGAAGGAATATTCAAGAATAGCCTATATTGAAATATAACCAAACTATACCACAGTCCAAGAAGAGACTGTGCTAAACTGTAAGAATAGCCTATATATTATCACTCAGGATTTAGAGGACTGACGGTTGTTTTTACATCTTCTCGTTTTTATATTGACTGAGATAAGAGAAGTAAAAAAAGAAATGAGTATTTTAGCGGAAATAAGAAGCAAGGGAGTGATTTTAAGAGGCAGAGAGAGAGAGAAATAGAAGAAGGAGAGAAATGCACTATTTTTAAAGAAAATAAATAATTCAAGTTTTATTTCTGAACTAAAATCAGACAACGGAAATATTGCAACAGACATAGAAGAAAAAAAAAAGTAACTGAAAAGTTTTATGGCGAACTATACGCAGAAAAAGCAGTAAAGGAAGAAAATATAAAAGAAACGTTGGCTTTTATTGAAAAAAGTATGGAAGAAACGATTTTTTTAGAGCAGGATTTTACCCTTTTAGAGCTTTTACAGTCAGTGAAGAGTTTTAAAAGAGGAAAATCGCCAGGCTCAGATGGTCTCCCTTTTGAATTTTATTTAACATTTTGGGACATTTTAGCTCCTGATTTAATCGTTGTTTTTACAGATTTTAGCAAACTAGACAAACTCCCCGGTAGTTTTAGAACAGGGATCGTGACGCTTTTATATAAAGACAAGGACAAAGCAGAACTTAAAAACTGGCGACCTATTACTTTTTTAAACGTTGATTGTAAAATTTTTAGTAAGCTTTTAGCAGCCAGGATGCGCCGAGTGCTGGGGGATCTAACCACCCGGATCAAGCCTGCGCCGTGCCGGGAAGGAGGATCACGGACAGCCTCGTCCTGATCCGAGACACTATCTGTTTGGCGAGAGACAGAAACATTCGGCTGATAGTCCTAAAACTAGACTTTGAGAAAGCTTTCGATCGGGTCTCGCACCAGTACCTCTTCCAGGTACTGCGAAAAATGGGTTTTCCCGGGAGGTTCATAGCGTGGGTGGTACTGCTGTACCTAGACATCTCCAGCAGATTTCTGGTTAACGGGTTTCTGACAAAAGCAGTGGAAGTGAACTGCGGTGTCACTTCCACGTGGCCTGCATCAAGCCGCTGGCGCAGGTCTTGAGAAGGGACCCACAGATCTTAGGAGTAACAGTACTGGGGAGTGGAGGGCAGGAGGCCAGATGTCTTTTATATATGGATGATTTTAACATTTTATGTACGGATCTTTTATCAGTAGAGAGGGTGTTTCAGTTAACGGACTGGTTCGGGAAAGCGTCGGGATCAAAAATAAACAGAGAAAAAACAAAAGGGCAAAAGAACAGTGACAAGTCAGGACATCAGTTTCAGGTAGCACAGGAAGAACTAAAAATACTGGGGGTGAAATTTGACAAAAACGGAGGAGGAGAAACAAACTGGGCAGAAATAACAAGAAGAGTAAAACGAAGACTGGGTTTCTGGGGGATGAGAAATCTAACAATAGAGGGAAAGATTTTAATCATCAAAGCAGTGATTTTACCAGTGTTTTTACTAACCAGTTCTGTTTTTATTCCTCTAGGAGAGTGTTTTTAGAGTTGCAAAGGACCATCTTTTATTTCATCTGGGACTCCAAATGGGAACGTCTAAGGAGAGAAAAAAATGAGGAAACCAAAGGAAAAAGGAGGAAAAAGAGTCCCAGATCTTTATTTGTTTTTAGGCAGCTACTACACCAGCAAGCTTTGAATATGTCCACAAATCAAAAAACAAACGCAATGAACAGATTCTGGCTTGGCTCATATCTAAGAAAACTCAAACTGATAAAAACTGATTTTAGAACACCTGTAGCTTTTAACCTTCCACCGGCTTATGCTTTTATACAGAAATTTTTACAGTATTTTAAACTGGAAGGAGAGGAGGACAGGATTTTAAATAACTGTACACTGAAAAAAAAGTGATTTTGGAGAGTGGTAAATATGATCTATACAAATCATATAAAATTTTATTTAGTTTTTCAGTCAGCCTAGGAATTATAAAATAATGGGTAAATTATACATATGCTATCCATTCGTTAACCATAAAAACCATTACATAGGAAAATACAGTAAAATATACCCCCGAATCTTGTCCGGTGCTCCAGAGTTGCGCATGCGTCAGACCGCGTTTTTGAATGAGCGGGACAAGGAACTCTGCATCCTCTGTGCCATCGAACCGTGAGCTGAAGGTAAGGTATTTACATAGGGGTGCTGTGAATAATAGCGC
>CAEGAD010062965.1:0-34675 GCA_903067055.1 Poeciliopsis paucimaculata
TATTTGACAGAATGTCAGCAGCAGAGTTGCTTGAAATCTCTCTCTCTCATTTTTTATTATTTGATATAATGAAATATGTATTTCAGATATAATGAAATATATATTTGCAAATTAGACTTAATTTAGTTTGCTATTGTAAAAACTTCTAAAAATCACTTTTTGTGCAAGAAAACAAAATTTCTGCCTTTTAGGGTTTTAATTGTATAATCCTGGAAACCGCATATTGACGATTAAAAAAAGGAAACGTCAAAGTATTGCTATACAAATTCTTGGATTTGTTAAAATATAAAGTATTGGGGACAAAGTTCTGCTCACAAATTCTAAAGGATCAAACGGTGTAAACCAGTCTTTAACACTTTTTTTTTTTAACAATTGCTAATTGTAAGCAAGTCACATAATAAAAGATTATTATACAAAATTTCTAAGTCCTCATGTTATGAAATGTTATGATTTAAAATAATGCAAATATTTAGAGTAATAGTATAATTTCTAGATTTATTTATTTTTTCTTCATGGAAAGTGTGATCTTAGACATTTATATTGGAGATTATTAAAAGCTCTAAGATGAATCTGACATTAATGCCCATGATGGGTTTATGTAAGCAATGGCAAAATGTTGGTCTCTTTATCACTCTATATACTTTATAACCACAAGGTGGCACAGTTAGAACAAACCACACTGTTCTGTTGTATTTAATTTTCTCATTCCTCACCAAAGTGACCGAAGAAAGTATCCATCTGTTGTGGACGAGTCGTGACTATTCACAGAGGACATTCTGTACAGTGTAGCACTAATGAGAAGATAAATCACCCATTTTGCATCTCAATTGCTTCATTTTCTCTACAAGACTGAGCGGATCTGTATGGCATTACTGAACAAGGATTCTGTTCAGTGCCTTTTTAAAAAATATTTTTAAAGAAGAGCTCGTCAGTTTTATGTTGCACAGTTCAAAATGGGCTGATCATTTAACTCAGCAATGAAAACAGATTGATTTTTGAGTAGATTAAGCTCCCCATTAAGCACCAATTGTCTCAACTGTGTTATGTTTTCGTTTCAAAATAACGCTGAAGGAATTTATTATTACTTAGTGAGTCACTCTTAGCAGTTTTAAGATTTTGTCAGCTTTCTTTCCAAAGTGACATTTACTTTATAAAAGATATTTACTTTTATGGTAGTCTGTGCAACAGGTCAGCGGCGGAGCAAAAAGCATTCATACTCCCAGAATTTGTCAAGAGTGCCACACAGAAGAATGACTTTTGGTGAGGTTTTAAAAATAATATCCCAGGCTCTGCACATCTCACAGAACACTTTTCAACCCATCACCTGAAAATAGTAGTCATAAGATAGAGCTTCAAACTTCCAAGACCAGCCCATCCATCTTAAACGACGAGCGAGGAGAGCGTTAAAGCAGCCAAAAAGCTGCATGATAACTGAAGCCTCAGGAGCTGCAGAAACCACAGATCAGGTAGGAGAGTCCGACGGGACAAGTGGGTTTTAGTTGTGCTCACAACCAACCTGGCCTTTGTGGAAGAGTGGTAAAACGAGGAAGAAAAGACACAAGAAGTCTGATTTTTGGTTTACCAAACAAGTGATAGAAAGTTGGGCTGAAACGATCAATTGTGATTAAGCAGTTACTGAAATAATTGTCAGCTAATTTAGTATCTTATTAACAGGAGTGTGCAGATTCTAAAAAAGGATATTTGTTGAAAGAACAACAGAGCAGTAATTAACCCAAAGCTGTACTGCATGGTTACTATAAACAGCAGACGGCACCAAGGATAAAATCTGCCTGCATTCGAGGGAAACATTTGTCACTTTCAGAGAGTATCAAACATTTTATACAATTCCTATTTCAACTTTTTTTTATTGTGCACACACACGCGCGCACCCCTTCTGCTGGCATTTGAAGAGTGCTATTCTCACCTTTTTTTGCCTTTCCAACTAAAGAAACATGACCGAAGGTATGTTTTCTAAAAGTCCTAAAGTTTTAATTATGGATTTGGGGAGATTGATGTTTTAGCAGTAGCATAGGTGGGGAAAGTTCCCCTCAATCCTCTTTGAAAGATTAAATCTTAAGAAAAAAAAGTCTCAAAGCAATCTAAAGTAATTTATGGCATTTGCATTCTGAATTTGAGCATTTTGTCAGGCTGGTCATCGTATCATCCATCACCACATAAACAGCGTTTGTCAGAAATTCCTTCGTCATCAATCAACCATGTTGGAGTCGACTGTTTTCCAGACGGGGCGAAAACACAGAGGAGCCGTTAGTCTGTCGGTGCAACAGTGCCACACATTGGGGATAATAGCACTAAATACAAGCACACATAGGCCAACATGTTCATGTTAAATGTTTAAGCATAAGTTTATGGCTTTACATGTAGAAAGAAGACATTTGCATGAAAGTTCTCCATCTTGATAGAAGGAGCACTGGGACAAGGCACAGAAACTTGAATTATTATTATTTTTTTTTTTTTCAGATTATCTGTCTTCTACTGTGATGACATAATGATAATTTTAGCAAATATGTAAAAAAAAAAAATGTTAATACAAGTTACACACTTCAGTTTGAAGAGTTGGGAATGTTTTCCTTTATTCTCTTAGAAAACATCCACTCAGTTGCCCTTCTGAAGTTGAAATAGCAAATCTCACAATATATCTGTAGGTTTATTCATTTATTTTTAATTAGTTTGCACTTCACGTTATTAGCCTAAATCATCTACTTTAATTCAAGGGGTGGTAGTGCCAGCAGCATTATTGTAAACAATACAACAAATCATAATAACATTAACATGGATGATTTATGAATTATTTGAACCCTGATGGGAGAAATGTCCTGATTTTTAAATATTAAACTGTTTTGTCAAAGTTTTTTATTTAAGCATTTCTTCAAACATTCTCTAAGTTTTCTCACGTATTATTATTTTTGTATCATAATTGATACTCTTGTGAGCATGCAGTTGTCATGACCCAAATTGACATTTTGTGTCTTTTATAAGACACATCGCACACTTCAACAGCAATTTACACCAAATTTTTCTATGCGTTCAGAATTTTTTTATGATAAAATACAGATAGTTTTTGAGGAAAGTACTAACATTGTTAAAGAGGTGGAGGACTCACCAATACCTGTATACTACAGTTAACATTAGTCCCTAATAATATGTTATAGTAGAAAAGTACATCACGTTATTTACAATGTGACGATTTAATAAAACATTTAATTTACAACATATCCATCCATTCAAGACGTTGAGGAAAGTATTACCTACATGTAACTGGCTTAAAAAGAAAAAAGAATTAGAAGAATGTGTCTAGAATGGATTTTCATAATTTTATGTCATTGTATATGTAGCTCATTTGACCTCCACATGCATTTTCAGTGTTAGCCTGTACAACTTTGGGTGTACTGTCAGTATTCAAGTCCTTGCAGAGAATTCTGCAGGCATGAGAAAGTCACTTGCTCAGCATCAGCATCGTTCATGTGCCTCTGCTGCTCTTCTGTGGCGCTGAGCTGCCAGTTTTCATGTCAGCGTGATTGTGGGGCGTTTGGACTTCGTCTTGAGGACGACTTCTGGCCAACAGCTCATCCATCGGTGAGCGATTGCTGTGAACGTCTTTCTCCTTGTGGTTTCTCCATTTCATACGACGGTTCTGGAACCAGATCTTCACCTAAGGGAGCAAGAAAGCGGAGAAACATTTGAGTTTGCCTTACGATGGGGTTATTAATTAAGTAACCCCAAGCTGGAAGAAGATAAGGTTTTATGTCATATTCTCCTTTATCTCTTGTCTTTCTTGGTATTGTAGAATAAAAAACTCACCTGTGATTCCTTCAGGCTAAGATCAGTTGCCAGTTTGTTCCTGTCCATTTTGCTGATGTACTTTTGCCTCCGAAAGGTTTTCTCCAGTTCCTTTCTTTGTTCTTCGGAGAAAACAGCCCTCCTCAGGATCCCTCTGCGGGATTTAGGGTTTGAATTCGACGACCACATTTGAACATGTCCTCCTTCTGAAAATGAATAGACGTATGTTGTTGGAAACTTGCAATAGCATTTCTGCTATTTTGAACTTTTCCATCTTGTCTCACCATACACTTCAATTTGTTTCAATGGAAAGTTTAGTGACTGAGCAAGACTAACTGAAGCATCGTATTGTAATCCCTGCCTATGAAATAGCACAGACTCAGTAAACATCAATTTTCACATTTTACCTCAGATTCTCAACTGGATTCCGGTCTGGTCTTTGACTAGGCCTTTCTCACACATGAATATGCTTTGACCATTCCAGGTTATCTCATGCCTTGTGTTGTTGGTGAATGGGTGAAACTCTAAAAGTTTTTATAATAGGATTTCTTTCTGTACGTATCTCCAACAGTCATTAACTCTAGCCTGTCCCCTATTAAGACAAGCAAAATCCCACAGTATGATTCTTCTACCACCATGTTTCATCATGAGGAGAGAGTTTATGGTCATGTTTTCCACACAAAGAATGTTTGATGCCACTTATCAATTAGATTACTTTAAAAAGCTCAATTTTGCCCTCATCACTGCACCTTTTTTTTCATGTTTCCTGGCCCCCAACAGGAACTTCCTGTCATGCTCGTTAAAAATGTAAAAACCTTCCCACCAATCTGTAAAGGCCGTATTTATAGTGGACAACTAATATTTGTACTATCAACAGATTCTCTAACTAAACTGTGGCTCTGATTAACATTAATATTCTCCTTGCATGACCAGTATGTTTTGAGGGATAGACCAGTATGTGGATACTGGTCTTGGTTAGGTTTACAGTTTACGCAGTCTTTCACTGGATAATTAACTGGACTGGACTTCATGAGACATTTAAAGCTCATCATATTGTTTAATAAAGCCTTTATCAACAACTTTATCCATCACCAGTTTGCAGCCTTGGTTTTTAAAGAAAGGTATATTGATACCAAATTGAAATTACATACTACTATTTATCATTGATTGATAAGTGAATGCTACTTATCAATTAGATTACTTCTAAAGTTTTTTGGTTGTTCTGTTGTTGATTTTTTAGGTAAGAGATCAAAGTGAGCTCAATGCAAATTCATGCCAGCCTTGTTGTCTCTTTGTCTATAAACCAAGTTAAAAACAGTTTTTGCCATCCCTCATTTTGACTCCCCTCTTTCTGACTGTCCGCTTTAACAAACTTGGGTTGAGTAAACTGAGTAGAGCATTGCTTCCACAAAGGAAAAAAGAGATTTGTTGACCTGTAAGAACCAGTCCCACGGTGCCTCACTCACAGGTTCGCGCACAACAAAAGTCAAGTGAAACAATTTATCTGATACATTCAGCATTGCCTTTTTAATCTGTACGACAAATCTGCACATAGACCACCGCCAGGGAGCACAAAACGCGTTTGGATATGCTTCTCACTTCTCAATTGGGCCTCAATAGCTTTTACCTAAATGGCTGATTACAGGGTCATTCCTGGGTAATGTGTGTCTTTTCTAGTGGGCCAACCATTGAGCCCTGTGGGACACCAACAATGCATCCGTACAATGGAAATGCCATTACTCGATGGCTCAGTGGCCCAATACTAAATCTTTTCTCTCGTAGGTTTGAAACCAGTTTGTATGTGAAGATGAGCTCGAATAAGTCTATAAAAGTCACTTTCATTGAGTGCTTTATGTCCCAGTCAAGTGGTCTCCAATGGGCCGGAATGAGCTTTGAAGGACAGGAGAAAAGGGGGTCTGCGAGCCAAGCTCTTTAGCCATACAATGAGTGGGGGATGTTCCTCGCCCGGCCCTCTCCTGCAGAGGAATGGCTGAGTTTTTTTTTGTTTTTTTTTTCACGCTCAGCGGAGTTCATTGCGGCGGTGAAAAATTGCAGCGAGGTCGCGTGTGGATGGTGGAGTGAAAGTGCCGATTGGTCACGGCCGCCACTGGCATTGTTTTGTTGCCGGGCACTGTGGGAAAGTGTCACCCTACTAAGAAGACTCGGGCGACTTGTGGGATGAAGGCTCCCTGATTTGTGCTTTTCTCCACAACACCTGACAGCCGTCATGAATCGCTGCAACTAATAACTTCCAATTGCCGAGGAACAATGCCTAAACAGGACGAGCGTTTGACTTAATCAGATCTGTGTCGATTTATGGGAGGTACGGGATAGCAGCAGTTGAAGCACAAAATTGCATTTTCTACGTAGATGAAATGGCAACATTTGCTTTGTATTTGTACCCATCAAATTGAATTGATCCTAAAGGTGAAGTCTCATTAGAAGTAAGAAAGAAGAAAGACATTCTATGTCTTATTTAGCAGTAAGAATTCCTGTCACACTATTGTCTAAATATACAGAGACAATATGTTCACTATTTCTGTATGTATGCAGTGGTAAACAAGTGTATTTGTAACTACCAAACGCTGACCCTTTGGGACTCTTAGACCCCGCCCTCTCAAACCCGTTCCAAACAGCCGTGAATGGTTATGAATAGAGCGGTGCAGAGATGAACAGAGAATTAGCTCTCTGGCATTGCATCAGTAATCAGCTGTGGAAAGTATGGAAGACCTCACTGCTTAATGTTTAGGGAGCAGCTGAGGCATTGCTGATGAGGCATGGAAAACTCACTGGAGAAGACGGGAGGGGGGCTGGACCCACCGCAGCATGCCAGCAGATACGGCGGGCCCTGCAGGAAAACGCTGCTCAGGACACCTGCGAAGACAGATGCAGTCATGAGCCATATGCGATCTGTTAAAGTTTTTTAAAGTTTTGTTGGGTTAAATGTCAGTAGACACAGATTTCTGATCTTACAAGTCTAAAATGGCAGTGCTTAAAAAGAAACTGAGAATTGAGAAAGAACAACTGTGTTTGTTAATGTGGTTGTTGAACAGCTGCTGCTACATCATAGACAAAGGCATAAACATTTACCTTTCCTGAATATTTTACAAATGATGTAAAATGTTATGATCAAATAAATAAAAAAAAAATTATCCCTCACCCCTCCAAAAATGAAGAAGAAAACCCACAAAACAAACAAACAAAAAAAAAAGAAATCAAGATTCTGTCTTATTTTTATATCTTAAGACATAAAGACCATCCTAGACATGTTTGCTTTTGGTAACCCTTTTTCTTCACACCAATCTTTAAACAGCTGTTCATTAGCTTTCAACGAGCTAAGTTGAAAGCTTAGCTTTTGATCTTCTTAAGCTGCAAGAAAAGCTCGTTGTCAAAACTATCCCTCTTTCGGTCTTAGCAGGATTTAAAAAGTTTTAAAACGAGTTTATCTGGATGCTGCACGCAGTGACGAAGATACGGTAAAGAAAATCTAAACTGAACCTCAGTTGGCACACAAAACAGCAACATTGTTTCAAGGGGTCCAATGGTTATATTTATTGAAGGAATCTGTATTCCTCTGTATTTATAAAGTGAATTTAGTTTTATTTCAATGCGGCCCATTTATCTACTGATCATAGGGTTGCACAAATTCTTGCTGATCATCTTGAAAAAACCTGACCTGCCAACTCCCATTTTGGCAGATCCATTTTTTTTTTTTTTTTTTAAATAACTGAGATTGTTATGAGGTCATGACCCACCTTCAATGTTGTAATCTTATTTAATTGAAAAACACTGAACAATATCGCTGAAATAAGGCAAGTTTGTTTTAATTCCCCCATAGGAAGTGCTCTAACATTTTACTGAAAGGTTTAGGGCATTGCTGTTCAGGCAACTAAATTACCAAACGTAAGCTAAAAAAAAAAGAAGAAAAAAAGAAAAAATCAGTTTCTGTAATCTTTTATTTTTTCACCTTTTAAAATCAACCAAAACTTGCACAACAGTAGGATTTTGCCTTAACAAAATCACAAGGTTTGAGGACAAACTATGAAAATGAAAGAAATCTGTGGAAACAGGAGTATTGCCTCCAGAGAACAGTGACACCCTGATTGTCACGCTACTGCAACCAAAATGAAGCTTTGAATTGTTAAATTGTAACGACATAAAGCATAATAATGGCATTAACATTACGTAAACCTAAGCACCAGCTAAACTTAATCTATAGGTTGAGTTTTACAGTTTTTAATTATATATTATTTCTGCGACCTGTCTGAGGTGTAACCCGCCTTTCAACCGTTTACCGCTGGAGATACACACCCTAACACCCTCACTACCCCACTGGGGAAGATAATGGATGGATTGATTATTTCTGGATGGAAGAAAAACAGGAAAGGATGTTTACAGTCTCGTTTCGTGGAACCAAATATCAAATTAGTTTCATTTTAAAAAGTCTTCAGCAAAGTTGTGGCAAAGAGTGGCTTCCTGAAAGTGATTTGTCAAACTGAAGCCTTATTATTGGTTCCTTATGTTCTCCTTTTTGTAAAGTGTTCCTCCAAAGGATTGCAAGAACGTAAAAGGTAACGTAAATGTGCTCAAATAATTTTTTTTCAATAAAACATTCACTGGTATTTACTGCAGTAGAAGAATTTTTTAAGGGTTTTTACACATCTTTACCAGAACTAGCCATAACCATAAGAGTTCTGGGTTGCAGGTACCGTCACATACATAAAAACTATCCTTGCACTGGCATCTCCATGCTATCGTTTTGAACAACAAACTAATATGAAACTGGGCAAAGGCACACATTTACATGAAGGATTTGTTGCCTGAAATGAATCTGTTGTTTGAAATTATGAAAAATTAAACCACAGATTAATTTTTCTTTGCCATTCAGTCTGTCGCGAATTAACTTCGGCCCAACATGGATCAGAGCGTGTTTTTTTTTTGTTGTCCTTTTTTAAAGTAGAATATTAATAATATTTGTGAGCACATCAATATGTTGCCATTCTTATTAGCAGTTCTGAAAAAACTCTTGAGCCAATTCAGGTCCAACTCAGAGTGCACCACTATTCATCCATCTCTTTTGGAAATTAGTTTAAATGCAAATATTTGAGTTGTCCAACAATCCCTATTTCTAAAAGTAATATAGTGATTGCACACCTTTTGCCAACAATTTTTCAAAACAAAAATCTTTAGTAAAATGACTTGAACCAAATATATGTTGCTTAAATCAGTCAGAAATAATAATACCTGAGCAAGGTAGGAGTGGACCACCCATGATTTTACCCTGTGGAGGACTCAGGCTGTGATGGGCTCCACGCTCCTGGCCCCAGGGTCTCCTGGGGCGTTCACATGCAGCTTGTCTGAGGTGTCCACATGTTGATCCCTCCAGATGGACAGGAGGAGGACTTTGTGATTTCAAAAGATTGTCGATCAGAAAGCTCTTTCCGGAGCTTCCAAACCCTGGTAAAATTGCAGCCATGTTCCTTCTTGGTCCAAGACCATCCTTCACTCCGGTTCCCTCTTCAGCAGTCACAGTTCGGTGACTCTAGACTCCGTTTTAATCCTTTCCTGGGTGACCCGGACCAACTTCATTAAACTCTGAGGAAGACAAAAGTTCTCTGGTCTTCTTCTTTCGGGCCTGTACTTTGCTCCAGGGCTGTGATGTGATTGGCTGAGAGGCTCTAATGTGTTTCTCAATTCAGATAAGGCTGGGGCCTTTCTGGAGTGGCAGAAGGTGGGTCTGCCTCATTCATTATGTCAAATAGCCTATTAAATGATAGACACCGGAGACAATGAGGTGCTGGCCGAAGTTTAACACAAACCAAACAGTCCTCTGCAGTAGTAAATAGTTTTCTCTATTCTCCAGGCTCCCTCAGAGCTCCATTGTGCCTGGAGCTTCTCAGCAGTTCATTGGAAATGCACTTTGTGTCCTTTTTCAACGTAGTTTCAGACACTTGGCTTTGTGGGGCTTTTCTCGGTTGAGAAATGTATCTGAAATGGATTAAATGTTCGTGACTATATAAAGCCTGACAAACTCTGTGATTTTTCGTTTTTTCTCAGTTACAGAATTGGGTTTAGAAATGACATTTTTTCAATGTGTATGTCCAAGTTGCTATTTAAGATATAAACATATCTGTGAAATTGAATTTTATTATATTATTATACGTTTTCTGTTTTCAGTTTAGGCTTTTGTTTTGTTTTTCCCTTTCACAGTAAAATAACCAGTAGTTTATTTCTTTCATTAACAAATGCCTCCTGACAATAAAACACACCTGGTTATTAATGTATCACATGGAGTCAGTCTGAAACCTGAAGTCAGACACTGACGTTCTTCTCATTAAGCCACTCAGATGCTAAAAAATGCCTCCCTGTCTTTAGCTCTTTAGACAGAATGGAAATGTTTGTTCAAAATTGTCCGGTAGTTTTGAACTGGTCATGCTTTCATGTTTTCTTTGGATGAATCAAGTCTTATGGATATATAGAAAACACAGGAGAATATTGTCACATGTAAGACACAGCCAGAGCTTGGTAGAAATTTCTGCAGCCTCGTTTCCTAGTTTCTAATCTTAAATAAATGTTGGCGAAATGTTTGGTTTTTTTTGAATGTCCCTGTTGTCCCATGTTTTCTGGAGTTATCAATGATTGCCTTCTCTGCGGTATGATTTATATACAGTGCATCGGATTGTTTTGTGCCCTTCTCCTGATTTTTTACCTTTATGTTTCAGTCCGATTTTGACTTTTTATCTTTCTCTAAACTGTGGCCTTCTGTGAAGGATACAAATGAGCAAAAGTTAGGAAAATATCCACAGTGATAGCTTAACCTTATTTGTATTCAATCAGTGAATTGTCCATAGTGTAGACAATAGATAGAAAGGTGGATAGATACTCATTTCTCTCAATGGGTGATATAGACGCCACATGTGGTGTGCTCTCATTATTGTGCTTGCCAAACACAAGACAATCAACAGGGGTTTGAGGTGTGCACACTTTTTGGACTCACTGTTAATTTCCAGTGCAGGATTCCTCAAAATTCAAAAGATATTTTGGTGAGTATTTTTGCTGATGACTTCCCAGGAAACACTAAAGCTGTTTAGCTATTAGTAACGCTTATGGTGAACTTTTGCCACATTTAGATTGCTGTATTTGTGAATGCTGTCATAGATGGAGAAGCAGAAGCAAACACTGACGATGAACGTAATTATCTACAGAACTTGAACTTGTGCTTATGTTAATTTTTATTCTTGTTTAGCATATCACCGCGGTATTCACTTGTTAATTGAGTGAATGTTATGCTCTCCTTGTGCCTTAAATATCATCATGTTATTTGCAAAGCGGTTGGATTTTGAAGAAATATTTTCCATTCATTGTTGGAGTATTTCACCAACTCAAATTTCAGACTTTCAAACACCATTATGAATGTAGTTTAAAGCCTGTATTGCAGTAGAAATGTACAAGAGATGAGTTGGCAATAAAAGTGAACCAAAGGCTAAGACGGAAAAACTTCCAGCCAACTGGCGATAAACTTCACGTACCCATGGGGGACAGAAAAAAGCTTGCTAGCTTTAATCTTGCTAAGTAGCTAGCTGGTAAGGGGATATTAGCAACTGGTTCCCAGTAGCCACAACCACCTTGAGACACACAATGAAGATGTCTGCATGTGACTCAAACTTTTGACTGACAGGAAAAGCCCCACGAGAAAAGATATAATAGTCTTGGCAAAATTTAAGACCTGTGATTAACGTTTTTAAGGCCAACGTACTTTTTAAGAATGAAATGAAGATATTTTTAGGCCCTCGTTTTAGATCTGCTGACACCTGGAGTGTTTTCAGGAACGGAGGTCATGACACAGGTCGTGTTGCATGTGTAGGTAGGTATCATGGTGGTAGCTGACAGAACTCGCCTCTTTACAAGTGCGTCTGCCTGGTTATAACTTTCAGCTGACATAGCAGGTTGAGGCAGTGTTTCTGCAGAAAAGTTTAATAACCTGTCTTGAAACTGTTGTTGAAGATTTTATTTCATTGAAAGATCTTTTTCACAAACCATTTTGTTGTGTTTTGCTGTTGCCAAATCGTCTCATATGCAGGTCTAACATGGTGCTGCAGCAAAAATAAATAAATACACAAGTACATGTCAGGGAGGTACTTTAATTAAAGCATGCAAATGAGTAGGAAAGAAATAGAAAGGTACCAAAAATTTAGATAATTTGTCTTTTGTGTTTATACTTAATTTTTTATATTAACTGAGAGTTACAAAAACCTAGTATAGTTTGGGAAACTCTATCCAAAGTGAGTTTGATTTTATGGACATGGCTGGCTAGTAGCTTTAACCTTTAAATGCGCTGCAACTTGAAAATAAATTGGTTATTTGAGAACGCACATACACACACACAGGTTTGTCAGGTTTTGCAATAAACGCATCCAATGAGAGGCTTGTGCAACCTTTCACACTGCAACTAATGATCCTTGGTGTGTGTGCGTGTGTGTGGATGTGTGTCTGGAGGCGGGTGTGTGATAGATCCAGTCCACGCGTGTAGATACCTCATGCTGAGCATGGAAATTGGCCCAGACAGCTCCGCCTATTGTATAATGGCCGGGGAGCCAAAGGTTGCTTGTAATCAAATTTGAGGTTTTTATTCCTCAGACTGGTGGAGAAACCACGGCGCTCTGTGCCTCCTCACACCGTGAGTATTGGGAGACTCCATGCTCCATCCACTTTTGTGTGGAGAGTGTGCGTGTGTGTGTGTGTGTGTTAACATGTTCCACAAATAGAGTGGCGGCTGTGATGGCCCTCCATAAGCCTTTTGTGTGAGCAATGAGTCATTTGGTCGTGCGATGAGAAAAGACGGAGGGAAAACCTGCTAGTGAAGATATTTTTAAGGCTTCGTCCTCGGATCCTGCTTTTTACCTTGCGAGCAAACGGACAACAGCTACCCTGACAATCCTCCCTGTCACATTTCACAGTAAAATTCAGAATGTTGTACAGATGCTAGTCGTCATAGTATTCACTGTCAATGTTTAATGTGCATACTTCTCTGTCCTACCTAACATTTTAGTTGGATTTCAGCTCATAGAACTCCTTGCCTTAGCTAAAAGGCAAAGCTAAGAGCGTATCGTTATTAAGATTCACCACTGTGTAATTAACCAGATTCCAATAAAACTCTCCAGAACAGGGGAGGTATAATTAGGCTATTCCCAAACAGTAGGCTTTAGAAACACCCTGAAGCAAGTTCATGTGAATTTATTTGATGCCCACCTCTCGTCCAGAATGGAGGGGAAAAAAACAGGGGGTCCCTGCATTCAAGCAGCTCACAATGGATCTGTTGAAAGCTAGCACTCTGCAGACCGGCTAACGTCCCTTTTCTCTCCCTTTTTCAACCCCAGAAAAGCTCTTAAAAAGATACCGGGCCATTGCACACGCAATTGATATTCCACCACTCGAACTTAATATTGTGAATGGAGGGCCAGGTTCTATGAATCAGGCGGACAATGCGCTTAGCATAGCAGCAAACTGGCACTTTGTGTGTGGTGTCTGTGTCCCACAGGAGGAAGTTTCTAATGTGAGGCTCACAATTGTGCGTCTATAGAGTTCTAATGAGCTTCTGTGCGCTGACTGAATGGGTGCAGGCTATTCATCGCGAGGGCCCAATGAGCCAGCTCACTGCACACATTCACAATGGCATCCAGGGGGGGGGGTAATGGGAGTGGCTGTGTGGAGCAACTGCCCTGCCATGCGTAGGCCAGCAGAGCTCACCATACGTTCAGGCATGCTTTGATTAAGAGTACGTCCACATTGGGATGGTTGCTTTCAATTTGATCTCCACGGAAAGACTCGGTGACTCCAAATCAGTTGCTTTTCCTATAAAAAATAAAAACGAAAACTAATGTGGACGAGTTGTAGCAAAGATTACAATTTGACGTCTCTAGTTGGCATTCATCCGTCCCTCCATCCATCTTTTCCCCTCCAATTTCCGAGCTTTCTGTCCTTTTACTAGTAAGGTTTTGGTCAAAAAGCTGCAAATCATCTCCAAACCATGACAGCTCCAGCTCAACGCTTCACAGTTGGTACTTCACCAGGAAGGCTGCACTTTATCCATGTCAAACATGTTCCGTGTTCTCACATTCAGATAATTCAATTTTAGATAGTAGAATCTATCCAAAGAACATTATTCTAGTAGTCAGGGTCTTTGTCTCTGTTCTCTCTGAAAAACTTCAGTCTGGACTTTATGTTTTTATTTTTTTTATACATAGAGAACAAACGTTTCCTTTTTATAACACCCTCCATGGAAGTCTGTCAAGGCCCTGCTATATGTGACATTTTAGTGTTTCTGTAGCGTTGCAGTAGCATCTTGCAGTTTGCTTTAAGGATAAACTTGTTCAGATGGCCAGAACTGGATGAATAGTTTGATTGTCTTCCACTTGAAGACTATTTCGCCTTGAGAGATTAATGCAAAATGCTGTTTAGTTTTGCAGTGTTTAGCTGGATTTGAGTCAGCTTTTTAGGAAGTTTCTCATTATTAAACAATGAGGCGTTTGATTATTTACAACTATCATTTCTGTGGGATTGTCAGAATTGATATTTGTCAAAGATTACTCAGATTTTCTTCCCTTGTCTGGGAAAAAAACCCCAAAACAAACAAACAAGAACACATATAAATACATCAAAAAGGTCTTGAAACATAAGAATGAGTCATTTTATGTTTGAAAAGGAGTGAAAAAAAGTTTACACTTTTTAAAATTCCCATCCTTTTTACACTATTCTTCAAAATACCCTTTTATCAAAATATATGTGACAGTATATTTTATATCAAAATCTTACATACTGGTATATCAATAGTGTTATATATTAGCAATATTAATAATATTCTTATCTAAATCATCTAAGAATATCCCATATTAGTTTACTGTTTATGTATGACTTCTGTAAAACTACTTAGAAACATTTTTTGCACCTTTTTTGAATATATTTATGCTTTCAGGTTGATTCATTAATTAAAATTGAAGGAGTGTACTTTCAAATGAATACAAACAAGTAACTATAACGTGAGAAGGCTTTTAGTGCCAAATCAAAACCAGGAATATCTGCAACTTACTGACCCTGAATTTGTTAAATCTCTCTGCAGGCTCAGTCCATCTCTGTCTGTCCTTCTCCAGAAACAGACATTTTGTTCCCCCCGCTCGTTGCTTTTCAAGAGCCTGCGGTAGTTTCTTATTCTGAAGGAGCTTGCTTTGACTCCTGTTCAAGATTCCCATCAGATCATGTTCAGCCTCAACGTGGCCTGAGGGTGACACTGTCTGTTTGACCTGGGTACTGCAAGTCGTAGCCTCTGTCCACCAGATGGCGCTGGTGGAAGAAGAAGCCCAGTTATTACTAAGTTTAGGACAAAACATGGACTTAATAACGAGCACGCACATTAGGCCGACTAATGAATCCTTCTGTACTTTTGTTACTAAGCTAAATGTTCTGCCTTGTCAGCTTTACTTCAATCAAATCTTTCCTCTTGATGTGAATTCATTTCGAACACGTTAGAGCGAGGCAGTGAAACACATCAGAGAGCACACTAATACAATGAGTTGCAACAATTTTCATATGATTTATGGTTCAGAAAAGGCAAGGTCAATGTTCTGCAGCAAAAGGATCTCAGAAGAGATCAGTTTTTTTGTTTGTTTTTTTTGGTTCATATGTGAAACCTCTTGGATATTCAGGAAGTTGTTTCATTTCATCAATTCCATTAACATGTCTTCATAGCTGACTTATGGCCACAGTGAATAAGCCCTTCAGAGCTTTGTAATGCATCATCTATTTGACTCATGTAAAGATGGAGTAAAAGACCTCCACTGTTGCTCTGTCCTTGCCCTAAGAGATTTGCAGTGTGCGTGTGTGTGTGTGTGTGTGGGTCTTGCACCTATATTAGTTTTTTTTTTCTTTTCTTTTCTTCCTGAGTGCACGCTTTAATGAGTCTTGTTTTCCTGATGGCACTTTAGGAAATGACAACTTGTGGGCAATAGAAAGTAATTACATTCGCTGCGTCTGCACCCAGAAGAAATCTACTTTTATTAATTATGAATAGAGGGGTTAGCGGCCCTTTCTCTCAGCAGATGTGGCACCGCATGAAGAGCCCCTGCTCGCCTTTGTTTTACTGACAATAGCTATCCATTAGCCCCTCACTGTGTCTGCATACTGCAAGCGCTACAAGAGCTATATTAAAAGATAACTTATTTGTCAAAGTACATCTGTTTTGCATAAGTCCTAGTAAAACACATTAATTAGCTTTGGGCAATTATGTTTTAAAGGGGAGACAGTTTGGTGGAAGAATGCCACTCATGACCTGGAAATGAATGAATCACTGCTACACTGGTCCACACTTATAGTGTAGTGGGATTGCACTGTTGTCGTTCAGAATCCCACTATTCTGCGATAGTGGGACTGCTGTGCCGAAACACCAATACCACTTTTCACATTTTGACACGTTTCAATCAGTGATTTCAATGTAATTTTTGGAAATTGTGCATGATAAACCAACACAAAATGGTGGACAAGAGAAGTGATGGGGAAATTGCATAAAACCTGTTTTTGAAAATGTTTCCCCAAAAACTTCAAAAAAAGGTGCGATGCACCTTTGTCACTTTGAAGTGCCAAGACATATCAGGTCTGCTTTTGTATCCAAACATTTAAACGCGATGAAGTTAAAGGCTTCTCTTGCCTACTGCTAGCAACTTCCTCTCCGAATGTCCGACCGCGATAAGACCTGGAGTCCACTGTGGTTGGAACTGTGCAGTAATTTAATGGAAAATTTAATGAGTGAGACGGCAAGTGAGACACGGTGGCAAAGTAAAACACGTTACTCGCATAAAAAAACTAGTGTACTTACCCAAGAAGCAAAAAAAAAAAAATAAGAAGAAAGTCTGAGCTTGTCTGAGCAGCTCTGAGTTTAATGCCAGACTGCCTTGTGTTTATGCTGGTGGGTATTCCTGGTACTCTTGCATGACTCTTGCATACGTAGAGGGGCTTTTGCAGTGGAGCTCATGTATGAGGTAAAAATTGGTTCGGAACTTGAAGAGTTGGATGCAAACGGGGTGTCTTGGCCTTGCGTTAACACTTTGTCTTTTGGGGAAATGACGTCACTATGGTTGGTCGTCCAGAGACTGAAAATCTTTACCCATTCCTCTTTGCAAATAGCTCATGTTGAAGACCTTTGGCAGAGAACATCAGTTTTCAAGCTTTTCCACAGAGAGTCTGTTATATTTAGGTCTGTGCCATCCTAACACATGAGCATGCCAAAGTCTCCAGTACTGTGCGGTCTCTTACCGCTTTTAATTACAGAATTGCCCTGTATTTAGGAAATGATCCCCACAGCATGATACTTCCAAAACTACGTTTTACAATTTTGATTAAGTTTTTCCACAACTTCATCCCTGAGATGTCTGCTGTGATCCTGGATCGTCCATCCTTTTATTAACTAACGTTCCCTAAAAAGAAAACCCTGTGTGGTACCGATATGAAGCTACACGCAGGAGGGCTTTATTTACTTACCGAGGTGACTTCTGAAGACAATTGATGTCACTGGAATATATTTAGGGGTAAGAGAGAAAAAAAACATGCTCAATATACATTCATGCCACTCAGTACAGATGCTCAGATGTGATTTGTTACAAGTTTCATATTCATGCTTTACTGTCACCTAAAGTCCTGATAAAGTATGTTGGATTTTGAGTTTGTTATGCAACCGAATGGAATAAATTCACTATATATTAACCAAAAAGTAAGCAAAAGCGATATAAAGCATGAGAGAAAGCAGAGTGAGCTAGGCAGCCGGGAACGTTTTATGTCATGCCACCTGCTGAACAGCTAAACTTCAACTTTGAAAGACGACTTGAGCATTTTGAAGGAATAAAGCTGCGTGTCTGCAGGAGGTCACACAACTCTGCTCAAAGAGCAACCTCAGGAGGGTAAAAAGGCTTAGAGGAGCTGTTAAACTCCACTTCAAAGTCAAACTGAAAAGAAAAACATTTAGACAAATAAAGGTGGGGGAGCTGCAAGAACCACATCAGGCAGTTTCGCCGCTGTTTGCCCAGCCATTAATCAGACTTCTGACACTGTCAACTTCTCAGGTTCTATGCATCCATCAATTCTTTCAGTGCTGCTAATGTTGTTCAGTCACAGTGGTTCAGGCGAAATGTAACATTAACATGAAACCATCAGTTTCATGATTTTCCAACATCGATCAGCGGATCACATGAAGCCTCGAGGAAGCAGATTCTCAATCTAAACAGAGGTGGATGGTCACTTTTAAACATCTGCAGATTCTGTTGTTCTGGTGGTTGTATTTCCGTCAGTGCAAAAATACTTTATTTACCCAAGAGGGAAACTCAACTCGTATCATCCAAGTATCTTCAGCGTGGTTGTGGATGGTGATGCTGTGAGCACTCAGTCTGAAAGCAGTCAGTCGTGCAGCCAATCTGAAGAAGCCCCTGGCTGAAGACATTACTGCATTGTTTTCATTTATGTTAAAAACCTCAAATGTGGTTTCTCAACACAAGAAATACATAAGACCAAAAAAAAAAAAAAAAAAAAAAAGAAAATCTATACATATAGGATATAAATATGGACCTGCTGAAAAATATGTCAGTGTTCTGACTCATTACTTGGTTGGGTTGGAGTTTTTCCTGTTGCTCTTCTTCCACACTTTTTCCTTCCACTCTACTTTCTGTGAACATGCGTGGATTTAGTGCTCTGTAAACAGCCAGGTTCTTTAGCTCTGACAGCCTTGATGAGGATGTCACTGGCTCTCTGTTGGACCATGATCAAGCAAAGGTGATTGGGCCAATCCAAAATGTCAACATTACCAATATGAAGTCAATATCGGTATTGGATAGACACTAGGTTCGATGCTTTAATTTTAAGTTTGACGATACAAGTATCGGCATTGGGTATCGGCGGTTCTGGCCTGTATTTACGGTAAGTGATATGATCGGATTAATACCAAAAATAAACAGCATTAGCACTCCTCCACTGTGTAGGCAGCCATTGTCTGTGTGGGACAAAACATCTCCTTGTCAGTATTTTTATATTATTATTTAGAAGCTAAATTTGTTGTTTTCATTTGTTGTCAAACAGCATTCCTTTTTACCCCCCAAGTATCGAACAGAGTCGGACCGGTTATAAAGATTTTATTTTGATCTGATTAATATTGAAATCTGTCCAGCAGAGGACGTCATGGTCCCTGTTTCTCCTCCCTCTCCCACCCTCTCTCTCTGTCTCTCTCTCTATCTCTCTATCTCTCTCTCTCTCCGCCCCGTTCAGCGCTGTGAGCTCCCAGCCCGCTGTAGGAGCGTCTGTTGAGCTGGTGATGCAGGGCAGCTCATCCACCTGTGCCGCGGATGCTGCAGCGGACCTGGCGTTACATGGCGTAGTTTCTGCATCGCTTACTTCCTGTCTCTCTTGAGGATTTTTTATTATATTTTTGTTTACCTTTTGTCTTTCCTCCTCTGGCATTTCCCGCCCCCCCATCCCCCCCCCTCCTCCCCTCCCTGTATGATAGAGGCATCTAAAGTTGTGATGATGCCTCAGCTCGGCGTTTGGGATTTGTAAGGGGGATATTCTGTCAGCCTGTGGTCCTTTGGACGCGGATAAAAACATGGACTAAACCTTTGCTTCAACACAGTCAATATGGGATTGATACAGCTATTTCTGGTTCTTTGCTTATTTTGCACCTCCTCAGGTAGGATGCCTCTGCAGCCTCTTGCAACGTGTAGCTTTCAGGACATATGCAGTCGTAGAAGTAATCTGCATCCAGAAAATCTTGCAGAAGTTTGCTAAAAACAATTCAATTTATTGCATATTATTGTGAAGAAAAAAAATTTTTTTTTGAATAAATAAATAAATAAAGTGGCACTATGACGGATGTTCACCATCCAGCTACCAACCTCAGTAACAATCTTCTTTGTTTGGGAATAAGTTGTAGGTTTTGGGGTTGACCCTGCCCTGCGCATCAGCGTCTTTGATGAACTAACACTTGGAGACGGAGGCTTTGATGGAGTTACTCAGGTCCAGGGCTTCCACAGCGAGTCTAGAGCGTTCCATTTTCAAGGTACTTGAAACACACTTCCTGCAGCATGTTTCTATCTGGTTATAGAAAAAAAAAGACACATGCATGATCCTGTGCTTCTTAGGACTGGGCATAGCCAGTGATTGCTTTCAGCTGCTTTCCCAGCTGAATGTTCTTCTGGGAGTCTTGCTAAAAAAATAAAAAAAAGTATTTCAGCTTAAGTATTTCGTCCCTGAAATACTTAAATTGGATTTTTCTGTCAGATAATCTGGGAATATTATATTTCGATATATAGCTGCATCGTACTGGATTGTTTGCTTTGTCCGCAGCAGGAATGATCGTGTGAGGCAGTCCCATCTGCCTCTTTTCAGGACTTTCTAGACAAACATAATGCAGAAAATCCTGAAATGTGACCCATGTAGATCTTTTTTCTTACAGGTCTGCCAGTGATGGCTCAAATACCATTATATGCCGATATCTCTATAGCATCATATACACAGTAAACATACTCCAGAGTTGATAGATTTTTTTTTTTCTGTAACAGGAATGAGCTCAGCAGGGGGTCCCACCTGCCAGAACAATAGGCAGTACTAGGTCATGAAACAGTGGGGTGTCCAGGGCAAGCAAAAAGGGGGGATTGTGCAAAGAATGTGTTGTTCTTGATCATGTTATGTGAAGGTAAAGATACAATATATAGATCTGAAAAGATATTCCTTGGATTCACTGGTGATTCTCTGGAAGGTCTCTCCGGAAGTAAGTCGTCTGTCCTCCGTTTCCAGTCGGGAGCACCTTCGTCAGCTGGGCAAAGCGGAGTTTCCAGAGCCACATTTGCATAGCTATTGAGTGTTTTAATTCCATCTACACCGGTGTCACATCTTTACAACCCACTGCGATCCGATACGATTGCTGCTGACAGCCTAATGACAAGGACAGAGGTAACTTGGAAGCAGAGGCAAAACTGATCATCTCCTGACGTTTTAAAGGGATTATTGTTGTCTTTGAGCCAGGGAAGCAGCGCCGATCAGCTGCCAGCGCGCCTCTTCCCTGATATCTTCTTATCTCCCAGCACGCCCCTTGAGGCGGTGTTGCGTTGCCGTGCTGCGGCGGCTCCGGCATCCTTTTCGAAGGCGTGTTACTTGATGTCTTCTGTGTAGATGACACTCAGAAGGTGCGCTCTACACCCAGGCAGAGAGTCGGAGAGGGCTAAGAAAGAAAGGGAGTTAAACATAGACGCTTATTGAAAGAATCTCCCACTGCTTTTTCTGTAACAAGGTAAAAAGAAGAAAGAAAAAAAAACAAAAACACACAAACTGTACTTCGTCTGGCACCTTTCCGTCTCTTTTTAGCTCCACTGAACACACGCAGTCAGGTAGAGCGGATGGTGTGTGTGTTATTTATGGCAGAGCTCGCCTCCATCCTTCATTTGGGATGTCTGTGTAAAGTCGGTGGTGCTGATGCTGCTGGGTGAGGAAGAGGAGGAGGAGTAGAGGAGTTGGGGGGGCGTTGAGGAGGGGTGGATGAGAGGCAGAGCAGACCTGGGCCTCTGCTTGTTTGTTATCAGAAGCAGACAGCGAGAGCCTCATTCGGCAGAGATGCAGAGTCGGGGATGATGAGAGGGAGAAAGCGGGCTCGGCTGTCTGCCAGCTGTTTGATAGACTGTGTTGATACCTCGCGTATGGACCCGCTTGGCTGGCCGGGACCGGCCGAGAGGGCCCCCACAGTGACATTCCGACGCTCATTAGATAGCAGGCAGAACATATCCATGGCTGTCCTCTCCGCCGCCTGCCTGCCTGCTGCCGGAGGGGGGGAAGGCTGTGTCTCTCTGTGTGGCTGGGTGGAGGCAGGAGGACGAGTCTTATTCTCCATATCGAAACGTATATCGAATATACGCATGTTTGTGATATCTCTGGATCTTCGTCTGTCAAAGTAGGTTTTTATTTGTGCGAGAGTAAGACAGAAGAAGGCTGTGAGGAATGGAAAGGTTTGGGGAGGGAGGAAGTTGGTGCTGAGGTTTCTTTTGTTATTGTTTTTTTTAAAATTTTTTTTTTTTAAGGGAGCTGTCAGTGCTACATTGCATGGCATCAGGAGTCCTCAGAGATAGAGGCGGGGGGAGAAAAGCCCCCCCAGGCCATGCTTCTCTAATGTCCCGATGGCAGGTGATGCTCAGATACAAATGATCACTTCACCCTCCTCCCACACAGTTTTCAGGATCCACATTATTGCTCTGTTGGAGCAATAATAACGAACAGAAAGGAGGGGGCCACACCCAGAAGCACTCCCCTCCCCCAGCGCGCACCCAACCTGTGTGGACGGATCAAACTCATTTGAAGTGCAAACAGCACAATTTAAAAGCATCCTTTGAGCTGTGGCGCCGGGCTCGCTGCAATCGCAGCTGCGTGTGTGTTTGTGGTTTGTGAATATGAATCCTGTCAGTCTCTGAAGCAGTGATTTTTACACCGACTGAACACCGACAGTAAGATGTTCCTGTGTTTGTTGTGCTTATGATGTCGCTGACTGCAGCGACAGTTAAGTGCAGCAGGACGGAAGAGGCTCATTCATTATACAGCCGTCCTGTGTGTGTCTGTGTGTGTACGAAGAGCAGTAGGAGTGCGGTTCATCCTTACAATGTTGACATTGTGTTGAAGCATATGGGAAGGATTCATACTTTCTGTTTGAATATATCTGAGTTGGTCCGGAGCTTTAAAGTGGTAATCCTCTCAGTAAACACTAAATCAAGCCTCTTTTTCACACGCTACGATTCTTCTTCGAAGAAAAACAACCTGTTGTTTGTGTTACTACCATTAAATGAACCATAAAGCAGTCCAGTGAGAAAACTGCAATAAACAGCCATGGTTGTTTTGTGTAGTTGTTGTTGGCACCATCAAGAAAACACGCCCGAGAACCTTCCAGTGAACAGAAATGCATGTTGGGCCTGTGGCATGCTGGGAAATCTGGAAGAGTCTTGCTCATCTGATGGCAAAACTCTTGCTGACACCTGAGACAGATAACTATGAACCTACACACATTTAAAACCTTAATTTTATTATATCGGGATTTTACTTACGAGAGACGTAATGAAAGAAACCGATACATGGTTTTCAACATTTTCATTTGTTTATCTATGCAAATACTAGAGGTGAAGGAAAAAATATTTGGGGTCTAATGATTAATGACGTTTAATCAATTATTTAAATAATCATCAACTAATTTAGTAATTGATGAATCGTTAAGTGAAGTACGCATACAAAAATAAGCTGTTTGGTGCAGAAAACAACAATCAAAGCAGTAATTAAGCTAAAGCTAAACAAAATGTATCGATTTTGCATTGAAAATTAAAAAAAATCTTTGTCCGTAAACATATTCTAAAAAAGTGGCATAAAACATCGATGGGCTCAAAAAATGTTCTATTAACCAGAGCATCTTTTTCCAAGTGTTCATTGCTTTGCCTCCATGGTTTGTGGCAAGATTTCTTATGACTTTCTTTCGGTAAGGACTGTCGTGTTCCCTTTCTCTCACAGACGGCGGTTTTGTAGAGTTTTCGATTAAGAGTAGCACCGTCAGCCGACTCTCCCACCTGAGCTGCGAATCTCTGCAGCCCCTCCAGCGTCGTCACAGGCCAGATGGCTGCTTTTCTGACTAAAGCTCCCTTGTCATTTATCGCATTGTCAGGTTATCGCATTAAAAGCTGACTAACTAACCTGAGTGCTTCATTGTTCCGTTTTTTAAGGTAATGTTCTTAACAAAAACAGCTGGACTTATACTGAGATTATTTCACAAAGAGCTTGACTATCCATCTGCTAAATTTGTGTTTTATGGATACAACCGGGTGCAGTGAGTGCATTTGATTTTTAGTACAGTAGAGAAAAAAGCTTAATTTTCACTAATTTTTACATTTCTCAAAGCTCTTCAGCTTTTAATTAACCATAGCTGAAACTGCTGTTGTGAGTCATTAAAATGACTCACAATTATTCCAATTAAAAACCAAAATGCAAAAAAAAAAAAAAAAATAAATAAATAGCTGAAAGTGTTTTGACCTTTTGCGACTAATAACGAAGAGTTAATAGATGTTAACTTTTGCAGCACTGGCCTGTTAAAGCTAAAGGGTTATTTCGAGCCATCTCTTCATCGTGCCCTTGTGGTGCTGACTACAGAGAGACTCAGACTTTTCTAAGCTGGTGGGAAACAAATTTCAAAGTTAAACTTAAGCTTTTAAGGATGGAGTCAAGTAGATCAGTGGGATTTTTTTCTTAAGTTTAAGTTAGTCTTAGTGGGAAGTTTCCTCTTTTTAAAAAGGGTTAAGGGTTTAAAAAGCCTTTACATATCCTGCAGCAGATTCAAGTTGAGATTCTGCCCAAAACGTTAACACTACTTCCAGTCAGAGGAACATTTTGGCAAAAATTAAACAATTACTCTAAACCTTAATGTATCAGATGCATGACTTTTAGGCAGAATTGACAAAACTGCTAAACAAATTTGCACTAACCTTTCACCTGTCACTATGAAGCGTTTTGCAATCGCGAGGTGTCCAACGTGTGTTTGAATGTAAAATGTAACTAAAGACAGTTTGTTTTATTTGAACAAAATAAGATAAGAATTTGCAAGTTGTAGAGAAACACATTTTATTACCACTTTTTTTCCATTGCATGTTTGTTTTTCTGTTTTCGGAGACTTAAACATCCACATGTTTACACCCTAAGGCAAATGTGAGAGAGCCGCCCGACCTTGATTCCAACTTTGGAGCTGAATTCGAATAACCTTTGAACACAGTTTTCTCGTCTCTTCATCATAGTGCTTTTTTTTTTTTTTGCTCTACTCTGTCGCATTGCACTCTCCCCAACCCCCCCAAAAAAGTTAGCCAATCTCTCCAATCTTATGACTGACATTATCCCCAACTCCCTGTGGTCAAAGTCATCTTTGCTTGCTGACTTCTGAGGCAAAGCCGATCCACACAGGAGAGCGAGTGACCATGGAGAGAAAGCGATTTCTTTTCCCTCGGGGCAGTTATACAGTTGGGTGGCTGGAATGCTGTCATTAGCTCTGTGTATGTGTGAATGTCAGACGGGCAGACACTGAAGAGGCGATCTGAGAATTGGGGAGAAATTGCTGGCCGAAGCAGTCCTAGAGGTGCCCTTCATTCGGTTTATTTGTTCCAGAAGAGCGAAGCCTTGGGAAGGGGGTGTGAGGGGAGGTGGGCTTCAGAAAATGCATATTGCTTGTTGGACCTACTTGGACTTATTGCTGCGCTTGAATCGAAACTCCTAAAGTTTACTGAACCTGGTGGAATCGTTCCTGTCTTGAAGATTTGGACCGATCCATTCTTAAATACCCATTTTAGTTTTCCTTTGTCTGATCACCTGCTTTCATTATTTTTTTTGAAGGTTTATAATTCATAAACTGTTCTGTGTAATCTTATTTTGCTTAGCAATTAAATGAAATAATGACCACTGAAAATCTACTGCTGTATCCTTTGCAAAGACAGTAGCTTTAAATCTAAAAGAAAATGAAAATGAATGAGAAATTATAAGGTTATACCCATTAATGCATCAATGCTTATATCTAGAACCTTTTACGTTTTTTGTAATCTAAAACTAAACAAAGTGAATCAAATTGTTGATGAGTTTTGCAGGCAGAAGAACAAGTGTGATTTTTTAAAATTTTTTATTGGACCTGAAGATCTTTAGCACAAGCAGCTTAGAGGAAATGGTCTGATTTTCATCACTGGCTGATTTGTGCAATGCTTATATTTTATTAATCTTTTGATGTAGTTCATTCTGCATTTGGAGGCACAAAGTAGCTGGAGTTTTTAACATGTTTTACTTCAGGGTGTTAGCTTCGTTTTAAGAATTTTCTATTTTTATTATTTTTTTAGTTTTTGCTGGGACCTTTTTTCAGTCGTAGTTTAACACCCGATAGTCTGGTAGACCCTGTTTGATTGGAGGACCAAGATTGCAACATTTGTTACATAAACGCACCAAACTCTTTGAACAACCTGTTCACCTCCTCGCCTGTCGGGGGCGCTGTACCAATAACCACTGAAGGAGAAAGCGTGAAAACGTCCGAAGAAGAGATGAGCGCAACTTCCGTTTTCAAAACCAAGATGGAGTGGCGTCAGATTTTTAGCGGTTGTAGTTCCCTGTGTAGCGTTTTGCTTTCGTTGGTGAAAGACCACAAGCCTTTCTCCCTCTAGCGTGTTTATGCTAGCCCAACCAGGCTGTCTAAGCAAACGAACCAGGGTTTGGTTAAAGCGAACTAAACAAGCAGAGGCGCCGTACAGGGGGAAAGTTATGACAATTCCAAGGGCTCTACACAGTTTGTTTTATATTTTTTGTTCATAAAAAAATGGGGCCTTATCAATTACAAAATTAATTGTATTGTGTTTTCTAAAATTGTTTTTAGCAGTAAAAGTTAAATGTTACCCCTCCCAGACCAAAAAGCAGACATGTGCCCTGAACCCCCTGGATCTGCACGAAATGTTTCCTTCCTGCTTGGAGCTTGACGGTATTTAGCAGCAGTCAGTGGAAAACAAGAACGACTGTGACTGTTACTAGGCTGCTAAGAAAAATAATAAAGTCAGGTTTTCAGAAAGTAGAGACACAGAGAGAGAAGAAGGCAAGAGTGTCAATTTGTAACCCAGTTTTTCTCCCAGAGGCAGGCAGACTGAGATTATCAACCATTCAGCATAGTTAGCTTAGCTACAGGCTGTTTGCCTCCATTTCACCAGCATTTAATGAATTAAGGAAAGACATCACCAACATATTCATATATTTAACTTGTCCCAGTACTTTTTACCTCACTTAACAGGTGAGTCAGTCAGCAGCAGCTCTAACTCACGTCCCTCCTGACCTGTCTTCTCCTAAGTGAAATTAAAGCTGCAGCAGGTAACTTATAAAAAATATATATTTTTTTACATATTTGTTAAAACTTTCATTATGTTGTAACAGTATGGCATGAGAGATAATCTGTGAAAAATCTATTTCCTCTGCCCTCTCCCAGTGCTCTCTAGAAACAACTAATCAGGAACAGGAGAGTTTTAGCGCTGTCAATCACAATCACATGTGGCTGCTCATCCCTATGCTACAGCCAACACAGCCTTTTGTGAGTGCTCAGTTTAGTTAGCATAGCTACCAATGATGGCATATAAACATTTTTCCGGTAATGATAAGTTGTTTTTCCACCATTAGCACATTTAGCAGTGAGTGAATGAGGATGATTGACAGCGCTAAGACCCTCCTCCTGGTTCTGATTGGTTGTTTTGGTCAGAATGTTGCATTACTTTAGCCAGCGATAGTAATTCAGGGAGGAGGTGGAGGAGATTGATCTTTTCACAGATTATCTGTCTCGTAACAAACTTGTCACGACATGGTGACAGCTTTAACAAATATGGAGAAAACATATTTTTATGGCAGCGCCCCTGTAAACAAGACTGATGTCTGAAGCTTTTATTAAGTAAATATTTTTCCACATGTGACCCATCTTCCACCAGAAGAGACAGTCAAAAAGAGCACAGGTCATTTCATTGCTAATATTTTGTTAAACTCAGAACCACTACCATGGTTATGCTAGGTTTTGTTCTACTGTAATGAGAGCTCTGTCTTATCTAGGAAACATTAAATCATCATTTTCAGCTTTTGCTCTGAAAATCCAAGTTAATTTCAGCCTACTGTTTTTTTCCCCTAACTTTTGAGCTCTTCTCTAAACATATTCGACAATCGTTATTGTTTCCCGTTGTCGCTCCTTTCTCTGCAGTGCTGTCTAGGAGGTTGGTCTGAAGCTTGGTTGTTTTTCTTTCTTTCTAAACGTGCACACCAGGCTTCTCCCGTTGAGTTATTTCTTAACACCGCAGCCTATAAATATCTTGACTATTTTGTCAGAAACCATCTCGCAAGTACTGTCACGCTATGCTCTTATGCACTCCAAATGTTATGCTGCCACAAGAATTCACCGCTAAAGTTTCCCTGCGGCATCAGTACAAATTGAATTCAGGATGACCCGGCAATTCTGACCAGAACTCCATTCAGCATTCAATAGTTTTTTGTCTGGATGTGTGTCCGTACGAGCTGAAACCCTCCCTGCTGCATTATTCTCTGTCTTTATATTGATTCCGTCGTTGCAGGGCGGAGAAGAAGTTCCCCCCTTTTATTGCACATCTTCCCGTCGGCACCTGTTTATCTCCAGGCGTGCACTTCCAGCAGCGTGTGTGAGCTTTGACAGCAATGAAAGCATTTGTGTTTACTGCGACTTGGGGGTTTTATTGTTGCCGTGAATCCTCCTGCAAGATTTTCTCCTGGCTTTGGCGAGTTCCTGTGCATCCAGCAAATAAAATATCTCGCTCGGAACAAGTTCAGTTCTTCCTTTTAATAGAAAACATTCATACTGGGAAAATGATGTAGCTTCAGATGCTTTTAGGGCGGTGACGTCTTCCCTCCACGTCTGATTTCAACTGCATATCTAATGCAGAATAGTCTTGGCTCTGGGTTTTTAATTTCATCTTATGGCTCACCCTGTTTTTAACTGGTGGAAAGATTGCTTATTAGAAAAATGCTGTGGAAAAGCTGGAGGAGGTGTTGCTTTGTTCTGGGAAACCACCAGGTGACTCAGAGCGAAAGTCCTCATTATTTGCCTACAAAAGTAACGGCAAGCCAGAAAGACTGTTTTAAGCTTCCTCTCCTAGTAGAGGAAGAAATATGAGACGTGATATACAACCGAGGTGAACTTCTGCTTCTCCAAACAATCATCGGAGATACCCTTAGCCTTAGAAAAGCGTAGATTTTTAACAGCGCAAACCATCTGCACTTAGAAATGAGATGAGAAAAAAGCCTTTGGTGAAAAAACTGGGATTTCAGTAAATTTAAGATTCAATGCGTCATTTGCACAAACATTGTATAAACCTTTTGACATGAATTATTGGGATGATAATGCGACGCACCGATAAAAAGTCACACTTGTTTGTGAAGTGGAAGTAAAATGATGCAATGTCACTTTGGATTTGCCTCTTCTTCTGTGCAAAATAGCTCAAAAATAGCGTATTAATTTTTTAAAAAAATTGAACCACAATTTTAAAGTGTTGATTTTCTCTTGGATTCATATCCGGCCTTTGACTGGGCCATTTTGACACATAAATGTGCTTGAACCTAAACCATCCGAGGCTTGTTTGCTGTTTTAACTACACGGTTTGATGCACACCGCAAGCAGGGCCTCTTTCGTCTCTCTTTCAGAAATGTCTCTTTCCTAAACAACAGATTCGTGGAGTGTTGACAAGTAATGGTCATCGACAGATTATCCCACTTGAACCGTGGGTTGCTGCGGCTCCTCCAGATCTTTCCAGGGGCCTCTTGGCTGCTTCCCTGATCAATACTCTGCTTTCTCAGCCTGTCAGTTTAGTTGGACAGCCATCTCTTGCTAAGTCTGCAGTTGTGTCTTCCTTTGTATTAAGCTCCTCCATGACCTCAGAGGTCAAGCTCCTCCATGACCTCAGAAATGTGACCTCTGCGAACATTAGTTCGCAGAGGTCACATTTCTGATGTCTGATGTGTTCATGATGGTATTTGTCCTCTAACTTTCTCTCACAAACCTTTGAGCCCTCTGCAAAAGAACTTTAGATATTTTGAGATTAAATTTCACCCAAGGAGAGTATGTAGTGAAACAAATTTCAAAAATACAGAAGGCTAAAGGAGTATGACAACTTTTGTTTTCAAAGTATGCGATTGGGATTGAGGTTTCTGGTCAGCTGGTAGAAATCCAGCCGACAAACGTATAAAATAAATCATGAGAATTACATTTTAAATGCTCACATCAGAATCTGATGTACTGAATCAACTTTTTAAAGCTGCTCTTTGTCAGGGTTTCTCATCGGGGTGGTCGTTAGGAGCAGGTGGCTGCCCCATCCAGGCGCCTGCCAATACATAATCGACCGAAGGCCTTGTCAGCGGGGCAGCATTGATTTGGCAACAAGGAAACGCTGACTGGCTCACCACAGCTTTAAACGCACATTTATGTATATTTTTCAGAAATACAGAGACGTCGGCTGTTTCGCTTGTCTTGATCTTAGATTATTCTTACCACAGCAACAAAATGAGAGCCGACCTCAACCATATAATCCACTGACGGGCCATTTGATGCGGCCCCTTGAAATAAACGTGTAAAAGATGGTGATGAAAGTCAGACGCATATGGGCCAAATGTTCCTGGCTGCCAAATTGTGGATCAGCCCAGTGTTGGAGGTTCCCTGGTCTTCACCATCCCCCCGTCTGTATCGGACCCGCCCTGACACCTGCTCCCACTGTGATTATTTTTGCTCAAGATTAAGATGTCATGGTCCTCCCTGTTCAGTCTGCAGCCTGGCTAAAAAAAAAAAAAAAAATTAGAAAACAAAATAAGGAAACCTATTTATAGCATTGGATAAAATAATGCCCATTAATCTCAGATTATTTCCAACAGTACCATTTGGATTTGGTTGCTAAGCAGGATCTACAGATTGCGGCAGATTAACGCCAGGCAGAACTCTTTTTGCCGTCATTGGACCATCTGTCCCACGTCAGCCAATGGCAGAGATCGTGTCTGTTGATGTAAAATACATGAAACATTTCCTGTTGAGAGCCTTTGACGAAGCGCAAGTGCGGAGAAAATTGTACAGAGTAGCAATTAAGCATGAGAAAGGGGAAAATGCCACAGTACGCCAGCAGAATCTTGAAATCCAAGTCCTTCTTTATTCTTTCCGATATACGTGTTCATTATTCTCTGTATTTAGACTCTATAGCTGGCCCAGCTTCCAGCCTTGCATTGCGTCGGGTTAATTGGCTACTGCCCCCAGCTGGAAGTAATCTAAATACTCTGAAGGAAAGCTGCCACAGCGTCCTGAAGTGCTTGAGTGTGCCAGGGTTAGCTTGCTCGCTTCCCATAGCTGGAAGTGAGCCCTTTGATGTGATTACTTCTGAGAAACGTCATCATTTATGGATGCCTCCATTAAAGTTGCACAAAGTTTTGTTGGAAAGGAGAAAAGAGGGCACATGGCTGGGAGAGGGGCGTACGAACGAGTGACACACAACTGGCAAAAAGTTCTCTCCTGCAGGGTTATTAGCATTTCACTTTGTTCTCCTAAAGTTACCTGGCTTCATGTGTCAGGTCCTACAAATAACCAAGGAGGGAGCCGATAGCAGGGAAGAACGACTTGCACTCTTTGAGAGAATATTCTGACAGACCATCAGCATACTGGTTGTAAGAGAAACTGGTGTGTATAAAAAGGCCTGAGCAACTCGAGCCAAGGTCAACTGGATTGTGGCCGTTGACGTGTCGGAGCATCTCTAAAATGGCAAAGCTTGCAAAAACAACTGCAGTCCAGGAATAGTGAGTGCATTTCTCGCTATGGGTCTCATTTATCACAGGTGAATACAGCAGAAAAATGGGTGTGTGGACATTTTTACCCTCATTTTCGGATGCATCTATTTGGTGTAAGTGTGGGACACACTCAGATACCGAAGCGGCTCTTAATTTGTCTGCCTGTTTATGTTATTGCGGACCCAAGGAGCAAAGAGAACGAAGCTTTGTTGGGTGAATTACGAGCCCATTCTGGTGCTAAATGATGGCTAGCAGCGCAACGTTTCAGCTGATCTTTTTTCAGTGGGTTATATTTCTTGTATTTCTCCTTCTATCAGTTCACCTTGGATATTACAGAGGCTGATTGCACAAATGTGCCACAAGCTATGCAGAGTTCTCTGGGAGACTTATATGATTAAGGACAATCATATGAGCAACAAAATTTATTCCAATAAATAAATATATGGAAGTTTAACATATACCTTCTGTGATCTATTGTAGCAGTATCGAATTTCTTGACTTATTCAACATTAAAATCATCTTTGCACATGTAAGATTTAAAAAGTTTGCGTGTTCCTCTCGCGGCACTGTCTCTTCACATTACCGTCTTAACAAAAATCACTTCTGGATACCCGACCTAAGAAATTTCACTTTGCTCACCACGTCCAATAATTACCCTGCTAAATAAGAAGATGGTAAATGTAGAAATGTAGCTTCTGATCTTCCTTAGTTGTAGCAACACTCAGGAACAACAGCAACTTCTTTTTTTAGGGTTAAGCCAATTGCCACACTTTGTGTAACTAGCAATCACTTAGCACTTACGATAATTTAGCTTGACTGGGATGAACAAGATGAAAAGTCCAGAAGAATATATTGCAACTTGCCTCATTCCCTTAAACACAGTAAAAATGTTTAGATATTCATATAACAGGACATATTTTCTGAAATAGGGAATATTTTACCTCTGAATCATTAAAAAGTAATACTAAAACCTTGAACAGCATGTCCCATTTTGCATAATTAGCTAAATTATTGGGCATATCTCTGCTCAATATCCTGCTGAACAGTAGCGTCTAATTTGATGCTTTGCAGTGTAATGAACTGATATGGCTGTCAGACGGACTTTATCCAGCAGTTATAAATCTGCGACTTTTCTTTGAGGCAAACTCTTACAATATCAAATTAACGCACAAAATTTGCAGAGACTTTGTTTGTGTTTTAGGTATTTTTAGGGTGTTTTTTTTTTTTTTTTTAAATGAGAAATCTGTTGTGATATGGTCGCTTCCTGAAAAGGATTTTTTTTGTTGTTTTTTTATTGTCTTCGGATCAGCTGGATCAGAAAAACTAAGCTAACCGGGCTTTGGAGTTTAAGTCCTAATTTTTTACAACAGTAAACACGCTGCTTCATCGATCACATGTGGGGCAATCATTTGTTTTCCTATCTAAAACAACGTTTTGATTAATAAAGTCCAGTGTGCGAAAGGATCAGCGTTACAGTTTTACAAGATGTTTGAAATAGATTGGTAAACCTGAAGCAACAAAAGAATTAAAGCTACTATTTACTATTACAATTTTTGTCCGTTCTAAAAATGTGTCGTTTAAGGTATTTGTAAAGAAACTATAGCTACATATAAAGAAATATCTGCCACTATGAAAGCCTCATGGGAAGAGCTGTGCTGCTTAGTCTTATCTAAACACACAGTTTAATTCAGCAACTTCCTGATTTAAAAAGGTCAGCCGACACCTGCCTTACTTGGTTCCCATATTTTCTAGTCTTCATAATTTCAAGGAGAAATGAGCCAGAACTCATTAAAGATTTATCTCTTTAAATCTGTCACTTTATTTTTAATCTTTCTGTTCTCACTCCAGGGACCTCAAGGGAGGTAAAAGCTCCTGCTGCGGTTTCTAAACGGATGGTCCAGAAGCTTAAAGGCAAGAATGAGTTTACTGTGCTGGCGACCCTCAAGCAGGATCATCTCAACTCAGGAGTCATTCTCTCCATCCATCATTCTGAGCACAGGTAAAACCAATGAGCTTTTGATTCCCCACAGTTTTTGTCTGATTCGAATATCTCTTAAGGATTTCAATGCAGGAATACATAAGAACAGCTCTGTACATGTTTTTTTTTAATTATTATTATTATAATATTTTTTTTAGATGTGTGTGAGAGTTAATTACAGTATATTTGGAGCTGTAACTTAGGGTTTTACTATTCTAACATGCACATACATGTTAAGAAGACAGTCACTTATAGCCGTGCAGATTTCTTTAAATCTCTTCCCAGAATCATAAGCATCATGCTGTGTCTGTGAACTTGATTCAGGAGAGGCTGGTGCACTTAAGAAAATATGTATTACATGTGATCAAAAAGAGTTTGGTGAGGTTGATGATTGAGCAGTAGCCAACATGAAGCCAACGTGTGATAAATTCAACTAATTGACCATAATTGCAGTTGCATTCAAAATTCAAAACATCTCATTTAGTCATATCAACAGGCTGAATGTCTGCAATCAGTTAGCATCCACGTGTTTTACACAGAGGCTAAACAAACACAGCAGTTCCATCTAAATGCTGATGTGTTCGTCATCGTCCACGGATGCTGTAAGCGTCGGAGTTTGTAATCGTGAGCCGCAGACCCTGTCTGCACCCGGTATGCTAATGCTTCTGTTAGTTTGTGCGAGCTGAGCCGTTGGACGATCAGAACAGCAATCTGACTTTCACATAATGCACTGATTGAACAGTTTGTAAATTAAAGTCAGTCCTGAGCAAAGAGCTCCCAGGGATGTTAATGACTTTCCCCCCCCACCGCTGATTAGCTTTCCCAGCCGCTCAGATTCTACAAAGCAGCGCTGCGTGGTTTCATTTGGAAATGTGACAAGGACTAATTCAGCATCAGAAGTGTAAGCGAGTGCACTTCCAGAGCCAGGATTAATGTGCATGCATGGCTAGGGGAGAGTAAATCTATTAGATGTGGTTTGCAGATAAATCAGTTCTATTGCTACTCTTTCATGAGCATCTTTCTTTCTTTTTACTTTGAACGATCTTTCCAGGAAGCAACTTTTCTTTAACTAAGTCTTCTTTTAAAAGCAGAGGTGATAGGTGTGTGCGCGCGTGGGTGTGTGCGTGTGTGTGTGTGTTCTGGCAGCTCTTTTCATTAATGTCTCGTGGTTGGTAAATCTCAGTGCTGGGGAGAAGAGGATTCTCCTCGAATACTAATACTCCAATGTAAACAGCCGAACAAGTAGATGCTCTCCATTGTCGGCCGCTGCTGATGTTGCATCTACCAGCCGTATAGCTGCTGGTGGGATTACATTTAAAATATCGATGATGATCTGAGGAATTTGAGTACCGTACTTTCCGGACTATAAGTCGCAGTTTTTTTCATAGTTTGGCCGGGGGTGCGACTTATACTCCGGAGAGACTTATGTGTGAAATTATTAACAAATTATCATATCACATGTTATTTTCACACTAAACCGCCAGAGGGCGCTCTAGGCCTGTGTTGATAATGTGTGTGCTAGAA
>CAEGAD010062979.1:0-55796 GCA_903067055.1 Poeciliopsis paucimaculata
GTGGCTTTTAGTGTTTTAAAAAATAACCCTCCAAAAAATCGTTTGCTCCCCCAAAAAAAAAAAAAAAAAAAAAAAAAAAAAAAAAAAAAAAAAAAAAAAAAAAAAAAGAGAAAAAACTAAAATAAAGTATTTTGTTTGTATGGGTTTCCGATTATTTTAGATATCTTACTTGTAAAACACATTTTACAACATGATTCTTTTGACAACATGATAATGATGGAGTCTTTAATGTGAAGAAAAAGATAAATCCAATCTGAATTATTTCTCTAGATTGACAATGATGTAGGAGGAAAGCAGTACAACAAAGTAAAAGAATAGATATGTGTGCCATGTGAAGACACAGTGGTGGCAGTATCATTCTGTGGCAATGCTTTTCTTCATACTCTTCAGAGAACATTCCCAGATAGTTCCCAGAAGGTGGCGCTCTCAGTGCTGAATCTAATTTGCTGATCATTCCCTTATATTAAAAAAAAAAAAAAAAAATCTGCAAACCGTAGTTATAACTTTTAGGAAACTAACATTTAAACTAAGATAAGCCAGTTTCTGGGTTCGTGTTTGAGGTTTTTCTGTACTGAGGCTGTGTCACCGTCACGCTCCAGCAGCAACATATCGCCATGTCGCTTCTGGTTTCACCACTGACCAAAATACTCCCTTAAGCTGAGTGAAGCAACGCAAAGGAGGAGCAGCTCACTCCCTTCTGCGTGATTTATTGATGAGAAAATGAATAAATCATTGATAGACTGACACCTCAGATACTTTATCATGCGTCACTCGTTTCCACACAAACCTGGGAAAACCTAAAGCAAGAAAGCATGGAGTGTTTAGTTGTGTTTAGTTTAATTTATCTTTATTATTGTCTTTTTTTTACCTCTCTTATTTTGCGGTATAAGTAGCATTGTGATAAGTAGGAAATAGATTACAATTAAAATGTGTTTCATGAAACCATATCTAGTGATGTTCTCTGAAAATAAGAACATAGAAGACAAATAATAACAAAGAGATTTGAAACACCTAAATAGCAACGGAAATATGCATGTATCTAGAATAACATACATAGGAGGCAAATCTAGCATAAATAAAATAAACTGAGAATGGCCAACATGTTGCACGGATCTAAGATTACACACATAGTTGCATAAAAATACACATAAATAGCTAAAAAACCACGATGTTAAACTCCTTTAAGATGTTTGGGAGTTTTGCTTAAAGATGGATCCACGCAAACGTTTTTCTGCATTTCTCCTCCTCAGGACTCAAATATCCTTCTGTCAGGAGCATCTGTTTCAAGTGCTGCATGTTGTCAGCTGCCACTGCAGCAGCAAACGTTAATGTTCCTCTGAGTCGACCTTCTGCTGCACAAAGAGCAGGGACCTGGTTTCACTGCATGGGATTCCCCATGTTTCCTGCTGGACTTATAGGACTGCTTCATCAAATTGTTAACCATCTATTTTAGATTTTAAACGAATCAGTTCAGTTCATACAGTGTGATCTCACAAAAACGTGGCTGTTTTAAGAGAATAAACAGATCCTATTCAGTATTGAATTTCCAAGAATTTTAATAATTAAAATTCAGGCTCCAGTGTACAAATTGTTTCCATGTATTTGGTAAAATGTCAAAGAAATGCCAAGACAAGTTGATTCCAATGAACTATGAAACAAATGAAGATTTGAGTTTTCTTTGTGTTTATTTTAGGTTTCTGTGTCTATTGAGTCTCTGTGTTGTCCTGTCTACCCCTTGGTTGTTCCCAGCTGTGTCTCATTCCCTGATTACCCTCTGTGTATTTAATCCCTCCTAGGTTCCTTGTTTCTTGTCTGTCACATCTTGTCTTGCCTACTCCTGTCAAGTCTGCAGTCAGATGTCTTTTGTTTTCCAGTTGCTACCAGTATTGAGCCTTAGCCTTCTGTTCTTTCTGTGCTGCCTGGATTTTGGATTTTTTAAAAAATATATTTTACCTTTAAATCATCATTCTCACTCAACTACCTGGGTATATCGCATCTCCCTCACCACCTCACACAGCAAATCATGACAGATACAATTCATAATTTAAAACATGATGCAGATTCAGTTTGTTTTTTGCAGACAGATCTTAAAGCGACAGACTGGCGACCTGTCCAGGATGTACCGCGCCTCTCGCCCGGGACATTAGCTGGAGATTGGCACCAGCACCTCCCAACCCCACTAGGGATAAGGGAGTTAGGAAATGGATGGATGAAAGATCTTTAAGCATTTCTTTGTTTGTCCTAAACTTTTCTATCTGTGTCCATCATTTTAAAAAGATACAGGAGCCATTAGACTTTTAAGATTTGAGGTTCTTAAAAGACTCAATTTATCAAATGGACGAGAAATTATTTAAGGCTTTTGAACGAATCTTAATTAGCTGTGAGACTGCACACGCCCATTTGCATGAAGTAAACTTAAAAAGGTACAAGACAGGCGGCAAAGGTGCAAAAACAACAAAAAACATGCCTGTGCTGCACAGCTACACCACATGCATGATATAGGAACACATAGGAGAAAAAAATGTACATTATTTTATGTGTCATAAAACCTGGTATGACAACGCCTTAATATTTACATTTTTACTTCTCTTCCTTATTTTCTAAAGAAGATAAAAAGGTCCCAAAATTGTTGAGATGTGTCCCCAGAGAAGAACATTCTTCACATTTGTGTATGTGTGAGAGTAGCTAATAATCATGATGTGTAAAAAGAGAAGTAATAAAAAGGAAAATGCCACCAAGAAGTTTTCTTCAAATATAGAACATTTTATTTCACTTCGATTACATGCGGTTGAATTTCTGAAGTAAAGGTTTATCATAAACACTTTAAAAAGCCTTCATCCACTGACAATGAAAAGTTATTTTTTGTCATTTACTTTTTTTTACATATTTCCCTTGTAAGAAAAAGTTCAAGTATAAAAAATTCCCAACAGTGTAAAACAGCTGATTTGATGAATACGAAGCAACAGAAGCTACTGAAACTATACATTCTAGTAGAGAAAAAGCAGCATTTTTTGCTCTTTATTTTTTTTTTTAGTGAAACTTCTTAATAATTCCTCCCAGCTAAACGAAGAAGACTCAGAGTCAACCTGCGTGCAAACAGGTCTGCATTTAAATGCACAAAGCTATTATTTAATGTTTTGTTCTAAAAGGTCAAAAAAAAAAAAAAAGTACAGTGCACGTAACAGTGTATTAAATAGCATCTACATCAATATTTTTGGTTGAGCATGTTAATAATAATAATAATAATAATAATTAATCATAATAATAATGATAGTAAACTAATCAATAACTTATATTTGCCTTGAGATGAGTACATAATAATATTAATAACACAGTACCTCCACTAAGTCTCTACTCGTAGAGTTTCAACAACCCGCAAAAATAAATAACTTAAATAATAGACTTTTTTTTTGTTGTCCTTTTTCTGTTTTTCTCTCATTTAAATAGCTGTAAAAATGTAAGGCACACGGACCAACATGACATCAACAAGAAAACCCCCATTTTGTCCTGACACACAGGCCAGTTGTCGGGTTAGCTTTGGAGAAAGTGTGAGTGCGTACCTCAGAGCTGGAAATGCTGATGCGACTGGAGAGAGACAGAGAGAGAGAGAGAGAGAGGAGTGGATGGTTCGGGTGGTTTGGGGTTGAGGCGGAGGCCCGGGGGGTTGAGGGGTGCAATGTCGGTTCCCAAAAGGCTCGGCCGGGGATTAAAATGTGACAGCTCAACAAACGAGCACAAACGGTTCGTTCTTTCCAGAGAGATCCGTCTGTGCGGCGCAGGAGCGGCTCCGTCCACCGAGCCACTCCTCAGCCCCGGCAGCTGCCCTCTCCGTCACAGAGAGAAACGCCACTGTGCTGCCTTTGTCTCTAAGCACTCTGCAACCTCTGGATGCATGAATGTGAGTGAAATGTGGAAAAGAAACAGATTTAGTGTTTGTCATCGTCTCCCCTCTTTTGTGAGTGTTTCTGTTGTCTCTGCGAAACCCTCTCCCTCTCTCTCCCTGCGGTCTGGTCAGAGCTCAGGACATTTTTTCAGTTTTGTTTCTTTTCTTTTGTTGATTTGTTTGCTTTGCATAGGTCAAGAGGTTAAGGCTGGGTATGAAAGGAAATGGGACATTCAGCATCAGGAAGATCATTAAGGTAGCTCTTCAAATGTGTTTTTGACACAACGATTTACGACACCTCGACTTCCAGACAAAAATGTAAAAAAAAAATAAAAAAAAATTGCTAACACATTGGAAAACGGTTTAATTTCCCTGATTATCAGAAAACATTAACTCAAAGAACAGAAAAAAAATACCAGGAGGACCCTCAATCTGTGATATTAACAAGAATAATAAATAAAATAGTAATGTTATGAGGGCTTTAAATAACCAAATAACACTTTTGAAAAATGACAAGTGGAAAAAAAAGAGGCTATTCCTCAAACTAACGTTAGAGACAGCATTAGGACTTAAAGGCCTACATTATACCAACCACTGGGCTTCTGTCACTCTACTCTAGAAACTACCAGTGACAATCGCAATAATAATAGTATCCATAGTGATACCAACAGTGATCATTTCCATAGTTTGTTCTGCAACCTTTTTTTCATTTTCAGCTTTTTTGTTCAGATAAAGCACAGCAAGTTGGAAAGTTCCTATTGTCATCACCATCACCAGCTTTTAAAGAACGTCAGCCTTGGCGCTGACCCGGCCCACCTGTCTTCTTTCTGACACTTCAGCTGGGACCCGCAGTGGACCATCTCTCTCTTTGTCTGTGCAACAGTTGCAGCCGCTGCTATTGCATGCGATCGGCCTGCAGCTGCTGAGCCTGGTACTGCCCGAAGGCCGCGGCCGCAGCGGCGGCTGACCCCGGGGCGGCGGTGGCTAGTGGCTGCTGGACAGCAAAGCCGTAGCCAGTGGTAGCCATGTAGCCCGGTGCGGCCGGGGAGGCGGCGTAGGGATACTGCTCATATGCCACGGCCGCAGCAGCGTTAGCCGCTGCAGAGTACTGCGCGTAGGCAGCCCCGGTGTAGTCGATGTAAGGAGAGGTGGCGGTGGCGGTGGCAGGTGCAGCGGCTGCGGGCTGCACATGGGGGATCACCACGCTGGGCTGAACGAAGGCCTGGGGGTACACATAATGGGTCGGGATGCTGTGGGACAAACACACAGACACATGTGACAATTCAATGTTTGCTTGAAATTTGGCAGTCCAAGAAATTCACCCTGAAAGTCAACTTCACCACACAGCACCTGAGCACGCTCCTCACCACTCAGTTCAGTCAACAGCAACAAAGAAACTCCAGGTGGCAGCAGAAAGAGCATAGGGTTGCCAAAATAGAAGAGCCAAGAAGGTCAAAGGTCAGAATTACTTTAATTAATCTGGTTCCTTTATTCTCATGGCTTTTACAGTCTGTTAAAACAATACAATTAGTGCAGTTAATACCTTAATCTACACATTTTAACTCATATTTTCCATTCTGTTTGTAAAACAAGAAAAAAGGAACTGTGAAGGCTTGGCCATATTGCCATTTAATAATTTGCAGTTTCAGTTTTAGGGTATAAAATGTATGATAGGACTCCCACTACAAATTAGAACAATGGAGAAGTCAAAACTTATTTTTCTGCATTTCTCAAGATACGTTTTCTTTCTTTTAGTAATAAATGTCACTTATGAACTCAATCGGAAGGAATAAAATTATCTGCATTTGTACTCAGTCAATCATCAATTTCTCAAAATTGCTGTCATTTCTTATTTGCAATACCAAATTATACCTTTGGCAATGTTTTTGGAATTTGGTTTAGATTAAGTTATCCTAAGCTAAATAAAACATTAGTCTAAATAATCAGCATTTAAGTTAAGGCCTCAATATTTTGTCACCAAAAATACTGTCGAGATCTGCGAGAGAGGTAAAAACACAAAGCATGCTGGTCGTTTTGCTTCTTTTATATCAAAAAACCAATTTGTGCCTGTCTCTGGGTAATTTCTTACACTAATTGTTTAAAATACTCTTCAATATTTTACTACACATGCACAAATACATTGGTTGGTTAACATAATCAGGAGACTTTCAGCTGGATCAGCCCCTGACTAGTGAGCAGCTTAGCTGGAAAAGTAAAAGTCAAATATTTTTCCAATCAATACCTAAGCACTACCAGGTCGAGCTAACAGTGCTCTTTCGTTTGGAAGTTGTTCTTGTAAAGTTTGAAATATTATTAAGTATCAGTGAAGTGTTTAAAAAGATAATAAACTCAGAAGAAGCAGAGAAAGCTTATAAGCAATCTCCTAATTTAGATCTGGGAAAGACTTTCAGACGAAAACAAGAAGGCTGAACTTCGAAGGCGAAGTTCAACTGTTTCATTCTTTCAGGCTTCCAACCTGGGCCTGATTTGAACTGAGATCTACAAATTAAAAAAACAACAAACAGAGTTCAGGGTGTTTAACCTGCAGCTTGTAACGGCTGCAGGGCAGAGAGGGCATTACAGTGTCAGGCTGCGGGTGAGGGGACGGAGGACAGAGATGATCCCAGGGACACATTGTAAAAATGTCACTGCCTCTTTGACAGCTGGACAGTTTTAAAAAGGGACACTGACCATTTCCCCCTCTGTGTCGAAACAAAGAGCGAGAGAGGCAGAGAGGGGAGCCGGGACTAGGCTCTGCACCAACAGGGATGTTTCGATTAAGTAAACAGTTCTGAACAATGAAAGCGTTCTGTCCTGCATGACGTAGCCTTATCCCGAACCAGAACCTATGCAGGGCCTGAGAGCCCGGCGTGAGATGAGGGATTTGAAATTCAGAGTCAGTTTCTGACTGATTAGGCTCCTCCTCTTCAAGGTAAATGTGGGTCAGAGAGGAAAGACTGATGGAGAGACTCTATCATGGCAACCCAGTGTTAGAGCACCCAAATCTCAGCCACAAATACAAAAAAAAAAAAAAAAAGTGGAAAAGCAAGTAAACAATGCACCAGAGAAGAAAAATGTATTAAAAAACAATATCGCATAAAATCAACCCAATATAAGAAATACAAAAACATGAAAAGTAGGTTACAGATATATATGGAAAGCAACTAAAGGGCAAAAAACTGGTTTATCATATTCATCACACAAACATCTTCTTTTTCAAAGGCGAGTAACAAAATTCCTTTACCAAAAAAGTTTTTTTTTTTTTTTCTTCCCTAAATCTAATAAGGAAACTCTCAAAAACAGCATTTTGTGTCATCATGTGATGCTGAAACTGTACTTTGAAGCCCACGCTAATCAATCTCAGCAGGTCCTGGCTGCTCTTCAGGGTGAGAGCCAGCCAAGTATAAAAACTTTTACATGTTACTCTACAAGAGAATGCTTCGATACATGAAGAAATGCTTTTGAGAGGAAGTAAGCCTGGACTACACATATATACATATTTATATATGTATGTTTATGTTTGTTAGGAGCCATTGCATTATTAATATTCAAACGATTCATGAAAAAACTTGGAGGAAACCTGTGGATTCATTAAGACTGCAGACAACAAAGGCCTCCATGGATGATTTATTGTGTACTTTTACTTCAACTGTGACGCTTGGAACTAGTAATTAAAAGCCCCAAATTAGTTTAGCATGCTCAAACGAAGTGTGTGGAAATTTTTTTATTATCCACCCATAGATGGAAGATGATGCAGAGAGTGATGGTGTATGTAAAACATTAACTTTCACCACTGTTTACGTTGTTTAAAACATACATATACACAGGATGGAGACATTATTTCATCCAATGAGACCCACACTGACATTTGTTTCTCATGTTTTCTCCCTTTTATATTTTTACAAAATGTAGGAGTTTTGTGAAACTTCTACATTTGCTATATTGTATTTACAACCGTGCTGCAGTAAAGAATCATTTCCTGGCTATTTCTGACAGACTAGTGCATTTTAAAATAATTAGAATAATACTATTGCTGTGAGTATTAAGCGTAGATTTGTTCAATCACATGGTAAAAGTGTAAATATACCAAGACGTGACTGTCCATGTCAACTGACTGACTTGACCAAAACAGAATCAAGAATATTGTTAAACAACAACAACAACAAAAAAAGCCTTTACAGTCTCATTAGCTTTACAACAGGCCATGTATTTGGATATAAACAGGAGAGATAATACTAAAGTTAAACTTATGAACTAATTTAGACTATAGTATTTGCAAAAAGTTTGAAAATCTTTCATTATTTTCTTTCCATGTCCTGATCACACACTTTGTGCTGCGTTAGCAAATAAAAAGTTGATAACATTTAACCTAAATGTAATAGTCTGCAGAAGGTGCTAAAATTATGGCATTTTCAAGTAAAAATGTACAGGATTAGTGATGTAACAGGCAGGTCTTGATGTTTATGTAAAGACAAAATTATAATTATTTACTGCCTTAGGTTCCTTCCTTTACTACCAATTTAGCTTAATTTCTGAAGCATTCTCATTTAAACTTCCACATGGTTCCATTTATCTGCTGATGTTACATGATGCACTACTCCAACACCACCGATGGCCCCCATCATCCAACACACACACACACACACACACACACACACACACACACACACACACACGCACACCCACACACGCCCACACACACACACACAGATATGTACACCCAACTCAGAGCTTCATGCAACTGCAGTGTCAGCATTCAGGGCTTTGTGTGCCACAATGGGAGCGCTTGTTTTCTTTAACACCACGAGCCCATGTGACGAAAGCTCGCAGTGAGAGAATAAGAGCGAGACAGAGACATCCAGACATTTGTTTGTCACACTGGAGACTTTGGCGAGCTGAGCTGAAACAAGCATGATGGACAAAGACACATTAGCACAATAGGACCCAGGACCTTTGTGCGCTTGTGAAAGTGGACACCCACAAGCATCCACCTTTCTGTTAAAGGTACCTGATCTTTGGTGTTTAGCAGTGGGCTTTAAATTGTGAATATGTGTTATTTTAAGGTAGGGACGAGGCTATGAGTGCACAGAAACAGTGATGTTATCCTGAAAGCAGAGTGTAAAGACTTTAGGGAAAGTGGGTTGAATAAAAGAAAAACCACACAAAAGATTCATCTTTTAGTAAACCAGAAAACAGATGGAACAGCAAATACAAGTAATAAAAAAGCAAAGAAAAACAGCAAACAAACAAAAAACAACAACTTTTTTTTAGTGTGGTAAAGTTGCCACTCTTCCACAAAAACTTCAAAAAGTAAAAAAAAAATCACCCCAAAAATTCAACCAATCCAATTTTTTTTTTTTTTCTCTACTTTTGTTTTTCCAACATGGCACACGGTTTAGCCAACAGCACCCACTTCATTACGGCACACCAAGCTAAGCTCTACTCAAATAAAAAAACCAACAAATCAGAAGTGAAACCTACGTACATGCATCTGTAATCACCACAGCGAGAGCTCGTTTGTGCGCGATCGAGTCTACGGGTTTTTCCCTGGTCTGATCTGAGTTTAGGCTCGCAGAACGGAAAGCTTAAGCGAGAGCGAGCCTGTCAAACCAGAGAGAGAACATTGAGTCAGGCTGCAGGTTTCCATCTTTAATCCACTCAAAACATTCACACAGAAACACCTAGAATCCGGCAATCTATATTATCTATACTATAATCGGCAAAATACCAATAATAATCCCAGTATTGTTAAATATTACTAGCAAAAGTATTTCTACCCATCAAGCTTTTTTTACGTTTTGTGATGCTACATCCACAAACAACAACAAAGTGATGCATAATTTTAAAGTGAAACAAAAAAAGATACATGGTTTTAACTTTTTCAAAATAATATTTGGATGCATTTATATTCAAACCTGTTGAGTTAATATGCTGTGAAACCACTGTAGGTAAATATCTGCCATGTTGGGCAGTTTTTCCTTCACAAGATGGCTCAAACTTGGATAGAGAGCATCCGTACTTTGACTGGGCCATTTTAAATCATTGTGACTGTGGCTCTTTAAATTAATACTGCAGAAATGTGAACCTCTGTATAGTTTTAAGACCATCCCAGGTTTTCTTTCAGGATTTAGCTCCATCTTGCCATTTACTTTTACCAGCTTCCATGATGCTACAATCATGTCAAGTAAGGACTTAAAGACGTCCTTAAGTCTTTAAGTAACGTCTTTCGTCTTATCACTGTTCAAAAAATGGAAAATCTGTTGAGTTTTTAAAAGCTTTTTAGGCAACAGATTACCAGACATGAACGGTGGATCTACGCAGCTCGTCTGGAGTCAAAACAGGCCTCCTGGCATTCTAATTAGTGCTCACTTTTTTGCAGTGGTGCCATATTGTTAGAGGATGACTGAACATTGTTCTATGAGTTGTCCAAAGCTTGGAACATTTCTTTTGATCACTAGTAAACCTCCGAGGCCGTCCTAGAACAACTGCATTTATACCACATGAAAAGTAACTTCCAATGGCATTTTATTTAGGAGTAGAAGAGTAAAGAGGGCTGACTACAAATACATGCAAAATTCTTTGAGTTCCTTCTTGTGAAATAATTTGAAAACCATTTATCCTTTTCTGTCCACATATCAATTATGCACATCTCTGTAGCGTTAAATCCTAATGAAATACATGACTGTAAGGAAACATTTGAGGTTTGTTAATACTATTGTAAAACTTTATGATCCACAGGCATAAATATTTTCTTTAAAGAGAAAGGACAAATATATACATATTTTTTTTTTATGTAATAAAAACAAACAAAGACTCCAGAGATTCCTTACCCATAAGGTCTCTGGATGAACGCAGGGTGGATTTGGGGAACGCCGAAGGCAAAACCTGCAAAACAAAATCAAATACAAAGTGAATAACTTCCATTCTGATGAACAGCTTGATTACATGGTTCTTCCTCAGAAAAAATAGTGCAAAACAAACAAAGCTTCAGGCGAGAATGAGGCTGAATTCACCTGGCTGCATCACACGGGGTTTAGCCCCCAGGTAGGCCAGGTTCACATTGGCCTTCCTGCCATCGATGATCGGGTTGGGGTCCTTGCAGGCCCGATCGGCGGCAGAGCGGTCCACCATCGTCACCTTATGGGGAGGGAAGCAGAGGACAAATCAAAAGCTAGCTTTAATTCAAGCTATCATACAGGAAAACAGACTAAATAAACCAACTTCTGACCTGTCCCATTTTATCATTCAGCTCATGGCTTTCATAAAGATGTCTTTTTTTCCAGAAACTTAAAAAAATACTCAAAGACATAATTTAAGGCATTACTTTGGTGATTTAGAACTGATACTAAAACGTGTTTTTATATAAATGACAAAATAAGGGATATTTCTTGCAGCTGTGAAGCTGTGGGAATCAAGGTTAGTTTGGCTGCGTTTAGATAATGTTTTAGTTGAGATACGAGAGGCTGCCAGAGCCGGCCTCAAGTATAAGCAAACTTTATGATCTGACAGATCTGTTATTGGTTGAGGGTCAGGACAGGTTTAGAAATGCACCAGTTATTGACAAATTAGAGAAAAACATTAAAGGGAACCTTTATTTCTTTAGAAACTTTACGTGTTGCTTTCTTTTTAGAAAATATATTTTTTACTCTTTATATTCCCTACATAGATGTAATTTTAGACTTTATAGAGATGCAGCAATTAGGAAAAATAAGAGAAGTTGGTTTGGATGTGACCAAACCAACTTGGAGTCAGGTTAATCAAGCTAAAGTTGTTTCTTTAAGGTAACCTGGTTTAGCTTTAACACCAACATGGCATGTGATGAAAAACCTGACTTGTGTTTCACAACTGCAAACTACGCAGATCCTTCTATTGTTAACATTTATCCAACAACCTCACAATAAACTGAGCAAAAGGTGGATGTCAATAATAACGAAGTCTAATCCTGATATATCTCCGTGTCCATCACACTCACCGATTTTTAAGAAGGTTTTTATCAACTTGGAACAGGAAGTGATTTATTTAGTCATGGGAAGGCTGTCATGGGAAGGCTGTCACTTTTAAGGCGTATCCCTCCCGCTCGCAGATTCTCTTTTCTCACACTCAAATGTTTCAGATGCAACACATTTTAATATCAGACCAAATAAAAAAAAATCGTAACTATCCTCTAAACCTGCAAGCTGTGCCGTGTTCAGAGTCAGCAGCTCCCATCAGACGTTTGTTGTAACTCTCACTGTGGTTCTCTTGAGTCCCAAAGCCAGAGAGATGGTTTTGTAACCCTTTCCTGCCTGTTAAATATCATAGACTTCGTTTCTCGTGTGTTATTACATTTCTTGAGATTAGGAACGATGTGTTGCGGCATCTTCCAGACTACTCCACATTGCCAGAAAGGTTTTAATTAGAAAATAATAATAAACCTTATTTAAAAAGAGAACATGTACAAATGCCACCATTTGCTCCAATGTACCTCGCTGTAGCACAATTTAAGATAATTTGCACCTGCAGTCCCCTGACAGGTCACAAAAATAGACATACAATATTAAAATAAGACAAAAATATAACAACTTAATATAATCACTGGGTTTAGATATAGTTCTCCTCTAATGAATAAAATAATCATTTAAAAACTGCCTTTTGTACTCAAATTGTGTTGTTATAACATTAAATGTGTTTGATAACTTGCAACAATACAGCTCCAACTTCAAAAATGGCATTAATTAGTCACAAATAACTGAATGAAGTTTATCAAACTTACACGTTTGTTTACCTTGACAATTCAAGGATAGACTTATTTTGATCACAAAAATAATCAGTTAACGCCTCTTTTTTTATGTTTTAAAGTCGGAACCGAACATATTCTCTTTTTTTCAGTGCACCTTATTAGGCAACCCCATGAGAGTTTTTTTTTTTTTTTTTTTTTTTGCTTCAACAAGTCAGATCAAGTATCCAAAGCGTTCAAATGATCAGTCTGGCAGGTGATGAGGATGATGTCACGATGTTTCATCCGAGCTAACGTTAGGCAACACGCGTGACTCGACTGTGAGACGACCTCGGAACCTCAGCAGCTGTCAGCGCCCAGAAAACAACGTGTCCGGGCGCATAGCTGCGGCGCAACAAGTTGTGAGACCGCAGCAGAAGCCAGTGGCAGATATAAGCAGCGCCTCCTTATCAAAACGTAAACAACCCATGACCTGAGGCAGATATATCACTGTTGTGAAAGACAAGCCGCCGAGGCGCACAGTGACCGGTTTAACCAGCCTGTGCCATGTAAAAAAAGAAGAAGAAGAAAAAAAGTGGATACTAGCTGTAGCCTACTTACGAATCCATAACCTCTTGACTTGCCGGTCTGCCTGTCGGTGATCACCACAGCCTCTTCGATCTCGCCAAAAACCTCGAAATATTTCCTGAGACTTGAGTCCGTGGTGTGGTAGGGAAGACCCCCGACAAAGATCTTCGTGTAGGTCGTGTCCTTTTGCGTGGTGTGCATCGTCAGTGCAAAAAATAATAATAATAAAAAAAAAGAAATACAGTAAACGGGAACTGTTTTAAAACAAAACAAAACAAAACAAAGACAATCTAGTGCAAAGTGTCCTTATCAATTATTCTTTGGGTGAGAGAGAGAGAGAGGGGGAAAAAATGGAGGAGATCAGCTAAAAAGTTGTCGACAGTGATGGAGCCTGGAGGTAGATTTATTCTAAGAGGGCAGAAACGTGGAGCGGATTGTCCCAGAGATGAGCATCAGGTGCTTCCAGCTCTCCTTCAACAACTCTGCTGTCTAACTTAGTAGGTTTGGGACCCATTCCTAACAGAGTGGCCTCTGACTCCACCCAGCTGCTCAGCGGACCGCCCCACACACACACACACACACACACCCACACGCACACACACACGCACACACACACACACACCCACACACACACACACCGGAGCACTAACAGCTGGACAGCCTGGGTAAAGATCCAGAGGTGTCCTTTCAGTAACTGTTACATTTTATGCCACTTTTTATTTATAGGCCTATTCTTGTTCTTATGTTTATGCCTTTGTGGGACATAAAATGTTGCTGTGAAATGTTTATGTTTATGTCATAAAATAGGTGGTATATGAATACATTTTTACTTACTCAACCACAGCTTGAAGTTCTTGTTGCTTCTGGTTATTTTAGTTATTTAAGGAGGCAGGTGAAGCACCAAAGATCTCTCTTTTGCAGGGTTTTCTGCTCTGGCTGTCTTAATTTTCACTGTTTCATTATGTTAAGATGACTTCACAGCGAATATATAACTCTTGTACATTAGGTAAATCTCTCAGTAATGTATTTCAAATGTAGTCACAAACAGAAGAAACACCATTCCCTGTAGAGCCTGATGAGTAACCTACCTTGACGCAGCCAAACGTGAATAATTTATATCGTAGCTTCTTTGTATACTTTTGTCCCTCTCAATGCAGCTCTTATCAAAAGTATTCCAAGCTTATTTTTATTTATTTATTTACATTTTGTCACATCGAAATGCAAAAACTTGAATGTATTGCAGTGGGACTTTATGTGGCAGAGCAACAAAGAGTAATAGTTGCAAAGTGAAAGGAAAATTTGACACGGTTTTTATTTCTGAGAGAAATTTTTGCCAGTCCATTTTATAAAACATAGATCAAGATTGGTCATGTTGCATGGAGAGTGTCTGTAAGCATCAATTTTCAAGTCTTGTCACTAAATATTAATTGTATTTAGGCTTGGACTTTGAGTGGGCCATTCTTTATGATTTTATTTAAATAATTCATTGTAGTTCTGGCTGCATGTTTACAGCTATTATCGCAATGGAAGGTGGATTTCTAACCCGATCTCAAAACATAAAGCCGTCTCCACCATGTTTTACCCGGAGCACGGTGTGTCCATGCTGTATGTAATCCTCAAAGTTCAATTTCCCTCTCAACTAAAAAGATTAGACGACAATGTATAGTTTGTGATTTCTTGTGTTTGACTATCACTTGAAATTTGAATCCAATCCTTAGATAATAGAGGTTTATGGTTGTAATATGGCAAAAGCAGGACATGTTAAAAATGCTTCAGTTTTTCTTCTTTTAGGTTATTTATCCTTAACATGAATGCGTATCGGTTTATCTAATAGGGTCACAGAAGCCTGCAGTCATTGTCACATCCATCTGAGTTTAAGCTGTTGCTTTAAAGATCCTCCACGTTTCAGTGAAATGCAACCCGATGCAGCTTCTTACTACTGTCTCTGTTTTATTAATGCAACCACACGCCTTTTAATGTCCATAGAGAATCGTGAATAAAATGAGGGGAGGGGAACTGTTTCAAGTTTCTTCAGCTTGACAATGGGGGTTAGGTTGCATACCCTTATTGTAAAGCTGCATGCTCACTCATCTAAATCAGCTTTTTCTTAAACAACATGGAGGCCCATTTAAGGAGTTGATTTAGACAAACAACTCTAATTTAGGCCGAATCTCTCGATGGTTTTAACTCTGCGAGGATTAGAGTTTTCAGAGCTTAATTAGCTTCAAGATTAAGTAAATAATACAAATTTCCCCTTGGTAAAAACCAATCGAGAGATTTGGGTTAATTGAGTTTAATCACGACAAACAGAAGTGAGAAGTTGGAAACTTGAAATATCTTCTTCATCCGTTTGAACACAACACCTTCTGTCGCGTCCTTCAAAGCTAAAATCTAAACATGTTTTTATTCCTGAAAATATTAATGAAGCACTCTTTGATTTGTTTTTCCTAAAAAAAATCTGAATATTTTGACTCATAACTATTCTGTATGTTTACTAGAATACTTCAGAAATAAACCTTATATCTTCTAAGATTAAAATCCCTCCCTTTTACAGTTTATTTTACAGATTCCATGGTGTTACTTAAGTGAGTGGAAAACATGCATTACTCACTGAAACAACGCCATCTTGTGTTGAGCAAAACAACTGCTCTATTTCTACCTCTCTCTAAAAAGTCAACGAAACACTTAACAAGAACTCATTTAGTTTTAAGGCGAGCTCAACATCGCAGTTCAGTAAAACCGGAGTTCATTTGCCCCTTTTTTTTTTTTTTAAACTTTTGTTTAATAAGATCCATGTGGCCAACAACATCTTCTGTGAATGTGCAAAATGAAATCCTTTGGCTGCCTTCCTTTCCTCTCCTATGAAGCGCTGATTCGAGGCTCCGTTATGTGATAAACTAAAACATTTCGTCCTTGTCCTCTGCACGTTGAAAGCTGGAGTCACTCTCCAGTTCCTCCAGAGAATCGGGGAGCTCGCCCGGCCTCAGCTCCTCCACCGGAGTCAGCTCCTCTTCCTCCATCCCACCTCTCTCCAGGTGATCTCCTTCCTCTCCCATCTCCTCCCTCGTTTTTCCCCCTTGCTGTTTTCCCTCCGGCCACTCCCTGCTGTCTCCTTCAGCCCCTTTGACCCACTCTCCTCCCACGGCTGCTTTGCGTGGGGCCTGGCCCTGGGGCGCTGCGCTGGCTGCTGGGAGCTGTAGCGACTCCACGGGACTCAAGGTCGAGTCTGTTTCCTCCTCGACGCTGGAGACGGGAGCCGGTCGTCGACCTTGCGACGTGTTTGTCCTTAAACGGGTTTTCATTTCTTCTTGCTTCATCTAAAAGACGATGGAAGGAACAGTGTGAGTGAGAAACGAGACAAATTAACTTTTCTTAAAAACCACAAATTTCGACGTAATTTATGAATTGGCAGGAAAAGGATACACTGCTGATTTTTTTTTTTCTTAAAAATAAAAATTGGAAAAGTGTGGCCTCATTTTTTTAAACAACCCCCTTCATGCCGATACCACAGAAAAAATAGCATCATTATGGAGCAAAGGAAAGTTGTGGAAAAGTTTAAAGTAGAGTTCAGGGTTTCTACATTCTTCCCGCAGTACAATTCAAGCACTTTTTAAGCATTTTCAAGGGAACTTTTCGAATTTTGAAGATAAAAGCAATGCAAATGAACTAAAAAATAGACTATTTCAATTTATAATTATGGCATAATTTATTACCACAGTGACAACTAGAGGTCTATAGTAGGGACAAAGTACACTAAAATATAATAAAGTGTTATGTTTTGAAACGTCTCTCTTACATACACCCTATAAACCTGACTGCTCTGATAAAGTTACAATAAAATCTCCAAAGAGTTTTCTCAGTACGTTTTCTGGCATTTAACAAATGGAAAAATAATTTTGGTGATTCTACCTGACCTGAAACAAGATAAATTTGACCAAATTTAACTTCAGACAGAAAGACAAAATGTGTATGTGCCTTTTTGTTATCTTCAGGTAACTTGTTTCAACGCCCTCCGATTTACATTTACCAAACTCTGCAGTTTGACTTCCAAGCACATTTAAGGAGTTTCCAAATCTTCCAAATGCCTAATTGAAAATTCAAGCATTTTCAAGGATTTCAAGCACCGGTACGAACCCTGGAGGCTTCACAACAATATCCTACGATTTCAAAAATCCAACAGAAAGAAGTGACGTGCAATGCTCCTTTTAGCTGGGGTAAAAGGTCATATGCATTGAGTATTGCCTCAGAGGGATGCAAAACTGAGGCATGCAATACTTTCTCATATTTATTGTGAAATTTTTCTTAAAGCCATCTATCCTTTTTCTGACATTTCACAAATATGAGTTACATAAACCTATAAAACAAGTTTGCGTTTGTAATTTGTCAGAGCATGTGACATCGACATTGATCCAAACACTCCACCTTGCGTCTTTCCTCAACCAGCCTCATTTTTTCATCAAACTCTTCTCTGCTGTGGCTTTGAACCTTTTTGGCCTTCAGTGACTCCAACCTGGCAGGAAGTCTTCTGGCGACACGTCTGGATTCGTCCTGATAAGACAACCACACATTTTCACGACAATTACTTTTGCTGCAACAACTGAAATGCAGTTTGCAGCAAATGCGTTACCACCTTCTACGCTCAAGACATGTTGCAGCGTTTAAAGTGATGTTGCTGACAAAAGTTTTGATGCATTCAAGAACAATGACATTATGTCCAACTCTAGTTCCTAAAGTTTTGTAAATAAAGGCAAGTCTTCAGGGGCTATTTTGCACCTTGAATGTGTGATTTCTAAATTGTATCAACTCAAAATTTGATCTTGATTGTAAAGTTGGACCTGTTGACAGACATGATGAAGGTTATAGGTAACTGGAATAAAAGCAGGAAAAATTTAACTTTTAAAGTGCGGAGTGAGTCTGTGGCATCCTGGTTAGGTTTAGCATAAATAACAAAAGACAAATATGAAACACTTAAAATGTAAGTTTTTGAATATTTTTTAAACACCTTGTTTATTAATTAATTACAACATGTCTGTTGAGATATGAAACACTTCTTACCTCCCGTTAAAAGGAATTTAACATTAAATAAGTAATTATATGAGATTATACGAAACTCTAATGTATTTAACAATATATGATGGCTGTTTTGAATTTTGACTGAAATTTGAGATAAATTTGAGATGTTTCTGCTTTTGCTTGTATTTTAAAGGGCTGTTCGCCGAACTCAGTTGAAACTCTTTGGGACAATAAAAGTCTAAAAATATGAGTAGGAAATTCTTAAAACTGACCAATGTTTAAGCTCAAGACGTATCAAAGATAAATTCCAGTTCTAACATTAAAACAGGTAATGACTGATCTTTTCAGCCACAGAAGGTGAGGCTCCCACCATGATGCAGTAAGCAGCTCCACTGTCTTTCTCCCGTATTTGTCCCACTGGGATGATGCCCTGACTCCACAGCTCTTCCAGTATCTCCATGGACTTGGGACGCCCCTGTACTGTGACGTCACCCTGCAGCAAGTCAGACTCAGCATCTGAAGTAAAATCAATTCGAAGTGTCGTTTTTTTTTTCCCCCTTCCGTGAAACATGATGAGGTTCGTTTATTTATTTTTTTATTTTTTTAGCAACTGAAACTCACTATTTGGTGCAACACATTCCCTGAGCCTCTCCGACGGTAGAGGACGGATTTTATCTGGTAGTCCTCCAGGTAACACTGGATGGTCTCTGTTTTCCATCATGACCCCGCTGTCCGTCGTGCCCTTTGACCTGGCTGAGTCGCCACGTCCGCTAGATTTAGATCCTGCTTCATCCTGATACAAAAGGAGAGACGGAGAGAAAATTACGACTGAGGACTTTACAAAGTAATCATTGTACTTTCTGAACGTTTTTACTGATGCTGTCATGAAGCAATGAAAGTGTTATATATATATATATATATATACATGCACACACATGCACATATGCACATATGCCTATACATACTTACAACATGTAAGTTTGTATCGGTAAGTATGTAAGTATATGCATTGTATGCACGTGCACTTACAATACATATACATGTGTACATGCACCCACAAACATGTATATGTAAACGTAAATGCTAAAAAATAAATGATTATAATTTACACATATATAAATGTGCATAACTCAACTGAAATAAGAGGAATTAATTTCAACAGAAACAAGTAAATTAAACACCTTAATAAAAAAAAAACAACAAAAAATTTATAACACAAAGGTGAGCCAGTGATGTTTTTTCAGATAACATAAGCAAAGTCAGAGTAATTATGTTTGTTTTGGGTTTTTTTAAAGTTTAATCAACTTATCAAATTTTACAGTGTAAGCTGGGCGACATTTAAGTGAGCCCAGCCTTTATTATTATTATTATTATTATTATTATTATTATTATTATTATTATTATTTATCTCCTCCAACACCTGTCACACAACAATTCAACTCAAACGACTGACAGTTTCAAACACCTCTGCAGGTAAACACTTTCTCCAGAGTCGGAGCCGCTTAAAGCAGGTGGACACACCGAGCATACCTCGTCCTGGCTCGCCTCCGCCAGCGGGTGAACCACGACGCTCGTGGAGCTTGAACATCCCATCTTTGGCAGGTCAAAATGAGGACGGGTGAGAAACGTGTCGCGTTTTTACCCCCTCCAGTTTGTGTACAATTACCGGTCTTGCATACTTTCACACGGTCTCCGTCTCCATGGGCCCCGACCCGTTGCTAGGGCCCGTTGCTACAATAACTCTGACCCGGTTGATACCCAGGAACAAACAGAGAGAGACCAGCGAAAACATCTCTGGGGATCGGTTACACCTAATTACTGCAGGTCAAGCCTCTAAGGAGGTCAAAAAGATAGGAGTCTTATTTACTGAAAACAAGGTTTTAGTTGAAAAAAATAAATAAGTGGAAACAGCATGTTGACATTTGAATGTTGAAAACAAACAAAAACATTCATTTAAAAAAAAAGAAAAAGGAAAATTACTACTTGACATTACTCATTCATTTCAGATTTTTTGGTTGTTAAATGGGGAAAAATAGCAGCTACATTTAGTTTATGTATGTAAATTGGGAAATATCAAGGCATTTTAAAGATGCTTAAACCTGGATGATAAAATGACTACTCAATGTGCAAAACTTTGCTTTGGTCACAAATTTCTTCATATATTATAACTGTAGTCTCTCAATGATTTACTGAGTGCTTAATTATCTTGTATTTTTCAAGTAACAGAAGCAAACTAACGCCAGTTTACATTAAAAGAATAATTCACTTTTATTTGCACATGACTGATGAGTAATAAAATACAATATGTGAACATTCTTCACTAATTTGAGAGGCTTGGTGAGATTTCAAGAAGCTCATGCCCACAGTTTTGCTTCTCAACTTTGTTTTTGTTTCCTTTTCACATAATTCAAGCAATGCAGACTTAAAAAAAACACAAAAAAAACAAAAAACAAAAAACATTAATTTCTCTCTAAACCCAAACAGAGACGGACACTCAAAGAAAACAAGTTAACATACATAGTGCGAGGCATTTTATTGGCAGTGAATAGAACTATAGGTGGCAGCAGCAGCTGCATCTACTGCATGTCGGGGTGAGGGCTGGAGCTCTGTGTGATTCTACAAAGCCTGGGTTTGTTACCCAGAACCACAGATGTGTCGATGGCCAGCCGGAAGCTCTGGTGGAGGGCCTGGCACTTCCGCGCCACGTCAAGCGTTTGAGCATTTTTCATCAGTTTCTCCTCCACAAAGATCAGATGTCTCTGTGCAACAGCCAGGTTCTGCCTATGAAGGATGGCGACAGGAGGGTCAGTCAGCAGAAAGTTGGGTGACAGATGGACTACTGAGGGAGGGAGAGAACTTACTGGGTGAGCTGCAGCACCGACTGGAGACCAGCAAGCATCTTTGCCAGGTCCTGTCTCTCCAGAACGAGAGCGTTATGGGGCTAAAAGAAGGACGAGAAAAGCCCGGTTATGATTTGTTTCAGCTGTAACAAAAACAAGAAATAAAAAAATCAAATAACACAACAGCAACCCTCAGGCTGCAGCACCTACATTGTCCAGGCAGAGCTCAAACCGGGGTCTCTGGTTGAGGATTTCCAGAAGGTGGGTGATCTGGTGCAGCCTGGACTCACAGTTCTGAATATGTTGGATCAGTCTCTGTAGGTCTTTGTTCAGATCGGAAATTTCTTGCAGGATCTGGAGGTTACAGACAAATCAAGGAGTTAAATGACCAAGTTTGAGATGCTGTGAGATTGTGTGAAAAGCTGCAGCATGCCGACCTTCTGTCTCTCTAAGTTCAGTGAATCTTGGAGCTTGGTCAGCTCCTGGATCTTCCTCCTGAGAGCTTCAGCAGTGCTGTTGCGTTGGCGCTCGTGGGCATCTTTCAGCTGCAATCGTTGGAAAGATGACAGACATTAACATATGCCACTGACCCTAGTACAGCAATTATTTTGGTTATTTTAATGAAGAATTTCCAGGATAATAAAATGCTACACTTATCAAAGCAATTTCTAAACCTGCGAACATGCCTTTCTCATTAATGTCACATATTGTGTGGAGAAATGTTAATTTATGTTCAACCTACAGTTTGCATAATTGTTAACATTTATTGAAACCGATTGCCTGCCGTGAACTCTAAAGTAGTCGCCATATTGCGATATGGCGACTACTGTGTTATGGTGGTCAAAGGGGACAGAAACAGAGCTATCCGAGCTCAATGACAAGAGGTATGTTGGGAACAGTCACTTATAAAGCATGCTGATGGAGCAACATGCATCTAATCAATAATTAAGAACTGGAAACTTTGACCCAACATGATAATGATCAGAAACAAGCAGCAGGACCAAGTATGTTGAGAAAAGGCTTTTTGTAAATCCTGGGCAAAATTATAATATGTCTATTTTGTGTCTCTGCAACTTGCTAAAGAACATTTGTCTAAAGATTATTGAGGACGTGTCTATATTTCAGCCTTTCTGCATAAATTTGACCCAATGCATAGATGAAAATGATTGAATATATAAACTTTACCGCCATTCCTCCCTTAAAAGAATGTATAATTTGAAGGCCAAAAAAAACAGAAAAAAAGAGTAAGACATTTCTGGCTATGATTCATGCATGTAAACTCCTGTCAGTAGCTGCAGATGTGACTTGCTCTTACATTGGCCAGGAGGAACATCAGGTTTGCCCTGCAGGCGGACGAGTCCTTCAGCAGGTTTTCAGCTGTCAGCTTCAGGTTTTGGCAGTGAGATAGCCATGTCTCATAGCTCACATGGTTTGGTTTGATTGAGGGAGCAGGTATGTGAGAGCATGGAGTGTCCACCTCAAAGGTGATACATTTGCTGGTGAGTTTGATGGCTTCCACCTTGTCTTGAAAATCATGCAACAGCCGAGAACGGACTGTCTTCAGAGCGCTGCGGCAGGAAAACAGAAGTTAAAGTTAGTCTTCCTACTGAAGATTAACTTGCGCACCAGTCTGATTAATTCAGCCTTTTCTCTTTATGTCTGACCTTAGCTTGTCGAGTAGGATGAAAATCTGCTTCTGTAGCACCTCTCTGCTCTCGTTGGTCGTCTGCTCCTCTTTCTTCAGTTTGAGGAAGACCGGGTCTTGTCTCATACCCTCCGAGCACAGGCTGCTGCTGAGAGCCACGCAGTCACTCATAAGCTGACTGTACAGCTGTCTCTCCTGGAGACAGTGCTCTGCCGTGTCTTTCGCCTGAGGGCACAATCACTTTTACAAAATAGCCCGCCTTTGTTCTATGAGAGTTTGATTGCTGATGCAGGTACCTGCTCCACACAGATGATTTCTCTTTCTATCCGCCGGATTAACTCATAAATATGGGCCTGCCAATGGCTGATTTCCATGTGTCGGGATGTGAAATGCCCCATGGTGTTACGAACAGACAAAGGAACCTTCGATGATAAAATGGAAATAAACCTCCAACATAAAATTATGACCAGATGAATTATTGAGCTACAGTGTCCCAATAATTTAGTTAAACAAAGGCATTTCAATTTATGCTACCCAACAAAACATCCCAAAATTTAGCAGTTTGGCTCAGCAGTTGGGCCTTACCCTGGCAATATTATTGCTATGTAGGGTGAAGAAGATTTCATTCAGCTTCACATAGTGGTCCTTATCAGGTCGTGGTTTGTTGTATGACAGACTTATACCATCAGCCAGGGCAGGGAGAGTCAGTTTACCTTCTGATTCCTGCAGGCAATCCATCTTTGGATTACTTTTCCTGTGACATACAAAAAAGGCAAAAAATGCACCAAAAATAACTCAGTTTTGCCTGAAATACTGCCAAGGGAAAATGGTGAATTTGATAAAAAATGTTCATATTTGATCTGTGAAAAGTAACACTAAACGCTCTTACTTACCACATTGTTTTGGTTTTCTGTATAGAAGCTCAAATTGTTGAGTGTCAGTTCAGTTGGAAACAAAAGTGTAGGGACAACAAGGAGCCTATTTGCATTGAGTAGAGCATGGAAGCCTCAAATGATCTCCAAGGATACACATTTAAATGTCAACAAAGTTAAAAACAAGTAGTGGTATCCATGATTATGGTCAGAACAAATTAAACAATAACAACTTGAATTCTGAAAAGAACTACTAAAGCAAAAAATTGTTGCATTAGTTAAACCTGCCTAGCAAAATAAATGCGGCCAATGTTTAGCAGAAAATAAAAATTAACTTAAACTTAGAGGACAGGTTAAATTTAACTAAAGAAACTTGATCTAAGTAAAAGTGTCACTTATGTTTCAACTAAAAAGAGTAAACTATCTATAGCTTAGGCTTCTTCCCTAAATCTTTGTTTACAAGTTAAACAGATGTTTAACTTTAACGACTTAAACAAGATAGAGTGCAATTAAAATTAATAGCATTAGTAATTTAATATTAATGAGATTTGAAATCAAGGTGTAAAAATTCCAAAGGCCCCAGAAAAACTGCAATATATATATATATATTTTCATATGGCTGTCCATGTAAGTTACCTACTTACATGGACAGCCATCAAACATCAAACAAACAATGTCTCCGCTTTGTGAGACGTGCAATTATACTGTAAGATATTCACATATCCTTAAAAAAACAGTCTTTCTGTTAATATTGCAAAGAAACACGTGTTTTAACTACATTTTAAATGAACTAGCACTCACAATATGGCGGCAACGTTGACGTACAACGAGACCATTTTTGACTAATTCTATTGGTCAATGATTGAAGTACATCCGGGTTCCTGATAGCGGAAGTGTTTACATGGGCGACCACACGGATTTTAGCTACAAAAATTCCGCAAATTATCCTAATTCGCGGTAAATTGTGCCGTTCTAGAAATACCTACCAATTTATCGGCTGCTTTTCCTGCTGGTATGTCGGAATAAGGTATGTGTGACATAGATTTTCGGAGTTTATCTGCCGATTTTGGTTTGTCGCGTATTCGCTACATTAATGTCTGCAAATGTAGTACAATAGAAACCCTGGTGTTTACACATTGCTTGTAAAAAAAAAAAAAAAGAAGAAAAAAAAAAAAAAAGAAATTCTGATATATCGAAATGAAACAGTGATCAGCAGAACCTCGTAAAAGAATCAGTTATGATCTGATTAAACCTTTGGCCAAAGGTGGATTTAAATAGGCTTCAAAATCAACAAGAATTTTTAATTTCGTTTAATTTCTCTTGAGGAAATTTTATAGAGAAGACTGTCGACAAGCGATGTCCTCACAATCTTAAAGATTTAGAGAACTTCTTCTAAATTAAAGGTAAAAATGTAATATCACTATCCTGGATGCTGACAAAGAGAAGACTTTTCTAGTTTTCATATTTCAACCCTTAACATATTTGATTTCAGTCGAATCGAATATCTTAGTCGAATTATTTGGAGTATAATTCGACTATCATACTGCATATAATGCCGGCCTGGATTATAGTCCCGGACTGGATTATATGCAGTATAATTCGACGAAAGAATTATAAGGTCAGGTAAATTTTGAAATTATGCATCATAGTTGAAAAAGGTAATTTTTTAACAGGGCTAAGTTCTTCATTGTATAATTATGATTGTGATACCGTCACACTGTATTTTTTCCCCATCCTTCAACGTTGGATGAAACTACTTCAGGTAGAATAACCACGATTATTTATTTATATTTTCAAAGTACAGGAATTTTTATTTCTAAGAAATTTCTTTTTAACTTTCTGTACATTCTCAAAAAGTTGTGATCAGGACTTCATGATGCCCGCGCCAAAACAATGATGTTCTCGTTTATAACCAATTTGGTTTTATTCCTAGGGTCATTTTCCATTTAGGAGACACGTTTGTGGCTGAGTTTTAACTTCCTGGATGATGTCTTGAGGTTTTACTTCAATATTTCCAAACAATTTTTTTACTTCACATTTTATGAAGTGCATCACATCAGTCTCGACTGCAGTAAAACGCTTCCCATCACAAAACGCTGGTGCTGAAAAGTCGGGATGGTTTTCTGCCTTTATCCCTTCAAATGCAAAAAGGGTTCACGTTATGAATTAAAGCTTCAATTTAGTTTCATCAGACCACAGGACATGTCTCTAAACATTAAGATCTTTTGAGTTCATTCAGAAACACATTCATCTTTTGGACGCAGAAAGATGAACCAGACAGTAAAAAACAAGGTCTATATGTCTTTTTAATCAATGCATTCACACTTCTGGTTTCAACTGAAACTGTTTATAGTATAGTAGTAGTATTTATAGTAGTAGTAGTAATATAGTAGTCCTATTGCACACAAACCTCTTGATTTATCAAAAAAAAGCTACAAAAAAATCCTTTCTCATTCTTGCATCTTATAAACAGAAATAATTCTGGGTAAGCTAACTCAAAGATTAAACATTTGATTTCATCTCAAAGAATGTGTTGCGGTGTATCCAATTAGATGTTTTTAACCGCAAAACCGAATAAAAATAGCATGCTTATTTCTAATTACGTTTGCCCTCTATTTTTAGAAAGCTGCAATGGACGCATCGCCTTTCTACGGCGTTCCGCCGATTGAAAGCGACGACAGCTGCCTCAGCGACAGCGACAGCGTCAGTGACAGCGACGAAGACAACAGAGCCACACCAAGTGACGACAGCAGCGCCGACGAAGACCCTGACTGGACGGACAACGCAACTGCGCGCACCAGCGCTGCTACGACAAGAAGGGTGTCAGCCGCCGCTTCGTCGAAATGGCAGGAGGTCGTGTGGGACTCGGTTCAACGGCAGAGCTCTGCAAAACACTATCCTGTCTGGCGAGGCACCCTTCCAGATGCGGATGAAATCAGAGAACCCGTTCAGTACTTCCGAGACTTTTTTGACACTGAACTTTTGGAAACGATTTCGCAACAAAGTAATCTATATTGTGCACAAGAAAATCCCAACAGTGCCCTTAAATTGGATCACACTGAGCTGGAGCAGTTTATTGGCACTGTGATGTATATAAGTGTTATACACTTGCCACGGTTACGGATGTACTGGTCCAATGATTGTCGAATACGGCAGGTGGCCGATGTGATCTCCCGAGACCGATTTGACGAAATTACAAAATTCCTTCACTTCAACGACAACAACAACATGGCGGCGAGCAACAGGGACAAGCTCTTCAAAATCAGGCCAATCGTTGATTGCCTTCTGCAAAAATTTCAGGCTATCCCTCAAGACCAAATGCTGTTCATTGGTGAACAAATTGTTCCTTTCAAAGGGAGATCCTCTCTAAAGCAATACATGCCCAAGAGGCCTCATCGGTGGGGATATAAAATCTACGTGCTTTGTGACACAAAAGGTCTGGTGCATTCGTTTGACATATTTACAGGCAAAACCGCTGCTGAACATGGAGAACCCGACATTGGGCCGGCTGGAAACATCGTGCTGAAGCTCGCGCAAACCATCCAGCGTGCCGACGATCACCTGCTCTATTTTGACCACTGTTTCTCTTCCTTGGATTTGTTCGCTGCTCTTGCGAACAAGGGGGTTCCAGCGCTTGGGACGGTGCAGCAGAACCAACTGCAAGGGTGCTGTTTCAGCACCGACTCCGATATGAAGAAAAAGGGACGAGGGACGTTCGAAGAGAAAAAGGTTGTCTTCAACGGTGCAGAAGTGAGGGCAGTCAAATGGTTTGACAGTAAGGGGGTGATCGTTGCCAGCAATTTCCCCGGTGCCCATTCTGTCTCTAGAGTGAAAAGATGGGACAAAAAGTTGAAACACAACGTCTTTTTGACATGCCCGAGCATCATTAGAATGTACCACAGGTTCTTGGGAGGCGCCTATGCGCTCAACGCGCAAATTGCGTCGTGTCGCATCCAGGTCAGGTCAAAGAAGTACTACCACAGGTTCTTTTTTCACTTTGTCGATATGGTGGTTGTGAACAGCTGGCTGTTGTATCAGCGGGACTGTGATTCTCTGGATATTCCAAAAAAGGAGCGGAAGGACTTGGTTGCTTTTAGAACATCAGTGGCACAAGCGCTCTGCATGCAGTTCAATGAAATCTCCAGCGTAAAGAGGGAGCCGCCGTCGCCTGATGTGGAAAGGGAATTGCAAAAGAAGAGATTTCGAGGTCCATCTCGGGCTCTTCCAACCATGGAGGTCCGGTCAGATGCCGTGGGTCACTGGCCAATGACTGACAGTGAGCGGCAACGCTGCAAGTTCAATAAATGCAAGGGCCAGAGTGTCTACAAATGCTCAAAGTGCGGCATTCACCTGTGCCTCAACAAGCACAAGAACTGCTTCATAGAATTTCACAAGTAATAATAGTTTCTTTCTGCAAGTGAAGAGACAGCCAGACGATCTCCTTCAACATTTTCTGCTACAGAGCAGAATTCACGGTTGCATCAATTACGACAGGTCATCCAGTTCCTGATGGGTTAGATCATGATTCTTCCAGCATTATGTTTGACCGTGTTTTTCTGTTTTCATCATGTTTTCTTTTTTAGCAAAACCAGAAGAAATCTGAGAGATAGAAACTCATTTTTGTCAGCATTTGAGAATTAGTTCAATTATGCATTGCGGCTACATTTGTATTCGTTCTAATGATTGATCCAAATCAATTTCCTCCCTTGGGTTCGTTTCCAAACAATTTTCTTATTTCATATTTTCTGAAGTGCATCAGTCTCTACTGCAGCAAAACGCTTCTCGCCACAAAACGCTCGTGCTGCACCGTCGGGATGGTTTTCTCAAGCTTTCGAGTTTCAATGTTTGGTATCAAATTAAAAACAAAATTAAGATTCACCTGTAAAATGTGCAGTTGGTGATTTTGAGAAGCTGCATAATATTAAAACAAATTAACAGTTAAAAGTGACTGAAAATGTAAACCGTGTCGATACGATATGGTTATGGAAGCTTTAAATTGTATTTGATTGGAAAAGTCCAAAAATTATGAACCTAATGGGCATCAATTAGTGTTTGAGAAACCCTATGACAATGGAGGTGCTTTTTGACAGTGTAGGATCACAGTGCGTTGTCGTAAAATGAAATGTTTTCCAATGTTTTTTTTTTCTTAAATAAAATCTAAAATGTGTCATGATTTTGAGCTCAATCAGCATGTTCTCTTTTTTTCCCCCAAAAAACTTAAAGGCTAGTACTGCAGAAAAAATCCACACGCCACATTTATTTTGTATTTTTATTGATGTAATTATCCATGGTTTTAATTTTATCACTCATCCAGTAATAATCATGGCTTTAAAATAAACTGACGTCCCTATCATCCAAAGTCACCCTCCTCCATTTAAACACGCAATAGAAAAATATATACTTAATACTTTGTACAATACTGGTTTTGGTCCAAACAAAAGTGGATCAGAAAAGCCAATATACCTTTTACTCAAAAAGGTTCTCCAATTTGCATTTAAGCTCCTTTTAAATGGATTCGGGCAACTTTGAATATAGGAATTTTACATAATAAATTCTAAAGACAAAAATGCTGAATGCAGAGTCTGTAACACAAAATTCAACTTCACAGATTAAAAAAAATATCACTATTTACAGGCTTTTATAATATTTAAAGGCCAATTAAGAGAAAGAGAGAGAGAGGGTGAGGCAGACAGAGAGGTGTAAAGGGAAAGTTTCAGGAATCAGGAGGAGGAAGGGCGGGATCTCGAGAGACAAGAGGGCACAGAAAGCAGAGTCGTGGAGCGAACCAGAGCAAATCAAACATGTAACAAGAATTTTTCAAACTACGCATTTACAAAGTCCTAAAGAAGCTGAATGAGGGTGCACGCCTCCGGCCCGGTCCATCCTCCACAGTGCATGATGCATCTTCCCAGCTCCCAAACCCGGCCCTCCTTTCCTTCCTTCCTGCCTTCCTTCCTCCCCTGGGTTCGTTTTTAAACATTCATTTTGCTGGTTCGCCAGCTGGCGACCCCAGACGATAGCTCCGTCGTTCGGTTTTCAAACACACTCGGACACACATCCTCAGCATGTACACAGAAACCGAACGCGCCTCAAATCTGTACATTAGAGAAGGAGAGAGGGGGGAAAAAAACAAACAAAAAAAAAACAAAACACAAGCACTCTGCATACAAACACGCTCGTTCCTGTACATACAGCACACCGCACCGACTCCACGGCTACTTCCCAGTGATTCCTGTACAGGAGAAATCGAAACAGTTTGCTGGAGATTTACCACACGACTCTCACTACACCTCTCCATTTCACAGCTCATAAACTGATCACCCATTCTAATTATTATGCGTACACTCATACCCTTTTTTTTCAATTTGCAGTTTTTGCCTCTGTAATTTTATTACAAAAAGTCATGCCTAAAGTCTAGGAGACATTTGCCGATGTGGAAAATATAGATATTACTGCCCTGCTTTTTCTATTTTTTTCTTCTTTTTTTGAAATTTCAAACACGGGGGTCTTTGCTTGATTGTAGTCTAAGTCAATTGTTACTATGTGAAATCTGGAAAATCTGCACACACTTTTCATTCTCGATTGGATTAGAAAACCTTTCAGCAGCCTCCAGAAAACCTCCAGAAACACAAAAGCTGTGCCAAGCAACGCCAACGTTTGTCCAGATGAGAACCTTGAGAACTTTCGACGTCTTCACCGGGGACACCGTCCTGTCTCAGTCAAGTCTAGTCTTGTGAAGGTCGTAAAGGGCTACTTCCTGCGGCGCACCGCAGTTTTGATCTTGCGCCCAGCGATGGCCGACTGTGCAGCTGGGGAGGCGGTGAATGTCTTATTTGACCTGTGAGAGGAAAAGACATTTCTGTTAGAAACACAACAATACGCGTCATAGCTTAGGATCACATAAAACCCAAATAAATTTAAGTGAAGTGTGCAGTTGTAGTATGAAGACAGCAGAAAATGGAGCAGAAAACATGTAAACGGAGTCACTGGTGCAGCTGCTTACAGATTCCCCACATTAAAATTAAAGCATTTTTAAGGTATGTTTTCAAACATTTTATGCACCACACTTTGGAGATTTAAAAAAAAAAACAATACAAATGCATTAAAAAAGGCATTATAATAATAATTTTATTATTACACAATAACATTTACTGTCAATACCTGGGGATAGTATTCCATATTCTACAGCAGGGAAAAGATAAAGTAAAACAAAATTTTATGTTTTGACATAAAACATAAAATTTATGTTCTGACTGCTCTGAAGAAGTGACAAAAAAAGGTAACTTCTGGCATTTAGAAAATATAAATAATTGTAATAATTCTACATAAGAAACAAGAGGAGCCTGGTCTGATTTCATTTGCGATATTAAGAAAAATGTGTTTTTTTTCACATGTAAATACTTGATTTGAACTGAAATGATCAAATGTTAGATTGCACTTTATTACCAATATGTACAATTTGAATAATGAAGCACTTAGGAACATTCTACAAGATTCAAGCACTCCGAACCTTGAAAGCAGAGTATCTAAATGAAATATTTCCTGTGTGCCTTGATGAAGAGCAGCTTACCCTATGTTAAATGTTGGAGTCTGTGTAAAGTTGAAACTGCCACCAGCTGCTCCTGACTGGGGTGCGATGGGGGGATTGGCGGAGGGGGCAGAAGGCGCTCCAGAGCCAGCTCCAAACGTAAACACGCCTGAAGAGTTATTTGAGGCTCCAAAAGCACTGGCTCCTCCAAACTGAAAGCCTCCACCTGTTTAAAAAATGAAAGACGTGAATTTAATCATGCATTCTCCACCCGGAAGAAGAGAGTCGGTCTGCAGGTTGATGTGAACAAAAACCCAGAGGACGACTCACTTGGTGCGGGGTTGGTGCTGGAACCAAACACAGGTATGGAGTTGTTCTGCTGTCCAAATGTGGGGGCAGCATTGGGTTTGGTTCCAAAGGTTTGGGTAGGGGCGGCTGCGAAGGGGGATCCAAAACCTGACGCAAAAGGAGGATTCTGGTTGGCACCAAAACCTCCTGAAGGAGCTGAACTGAACACAAACGGCGACGAGGCTGCAGATGGAGCTGCAAATAATGACAAAAAAATAATATTTACAACTGCTAACACTAATATTCAACAGCGGTTTTAGAAGCTTTAATTATAAACGCAAACCTGATGAGGAAGCAGCAGGGGGCGCTGCTGCTGCGGCTCCAAAGGTAAAAGAGGGAGCAGCAGGAGCGGGAGCAGAAGCAGCGTTGGCAGAAGCGCCAAAGATGAAGGGCTGAGCCGGCGCCGGAGCCGGGTTCAGCGGAGCACTGGACGGCGCCGCTGACTGGTTGTCATGATTCTGTCCAAACATGAAGTTCTTAGCAGGGGGAGCGTCATCGGTGGCAGAGGGAGGCTGGCCGAACAGAAACGTGCTGGGAGCTGAGGAGGATGAAGATGAAGTTGCGTCCGGTGCTGGTGTGGAGCCGGTGCTGGCGGCGCTAAACATGGCCGGAGTCGGGGTGGCGGAGGATGAGGTGGTGGCGCTGGGCGGGTTAGCCAGGAAAGAAAAGGCTGGTTTTGGAGCAGCAGTGGAATCTGTGCAAGGAGACACTGATACTGTCAGGTTTCTGGTATCATAAACTCTTGAGTTTGTATCAATTTCTATAGAGGAACAATATTAATAAACCAGAACAAACGTATTGACAGAAATGTAGGTGCTCTGTGTAATAAACTGGACAATATGGCTAAAAAGCGTATCACAATGTGTCAGTCAATATAGCAGGTATTGATTAGTTTTTTGTTTTTGATATAAGGAATCCTATCAGACTGGTTATCCACAATTTCACTGGCCAGATGAACAAATCTCACGTAGGTTTGAATGACTGATGAATGAAGCTCTTAAGAGTTAAATGGGGACATTGTGATAAAGAAAAATAAAAAAAGGAAGATTCAAATGTAGGTTAATCTCAGAATGAATGTTTCCAAACTGTTAAATTTCACCATTATACCTTTTAATTTTTCTAAAATAGTTCCAGGTAAGTCTAAACCACAAAATCACAAACATAGTGACTTATAATCACAGGATTACAAGTTGGGTTTTTTTCAGTAACATACAATACACAGTTAAAGATGACCAAACCATTCTGACAATTTGATATAAAAAAGTTAAACTTTAATACCTGCAGCAGCTTGTCCAAAGCTGAACGATGGCTTTGAGGCTTCTGAAGTCGACGTTTCACTCTTTTCTGTCTGTTTGCCAAATGTGAAAGCCGGCAGCGACTGATCTGTTGGCGCACTCGGCTTGCTGAAGGAGAAGCCGCTTCCCGAGGGAGCAGCAGCAGCTTCTGGTTCCTTTTTCACAGCACCAAAGACAAATGTCGACGGAGCCGCCTCCTTCTTCTCCTCTGGTTTTACGAAGGCAAACGTTGGAGCCGCCGGCTCCTTACCGGCCTGTAAAGATCCAAATGTAGAGCTCACCTGAGGTGTGCCAGATGCCACAATTGGATCGCCCAGTCTCCCAAAAACAGACCCCTTAGCGGCGGCTGTGGTGGTGTTAGTTGGTGTGGTGTCATTTGATGATCCTGCTTTGCCACTATTTCCTTGTGAAGAAGTAAGAGGAGTCAAGGTAATAGAGGATGAAGACGTGGTGGTGGTTTCTGGTGTTTTATCTGCCGGTTTAGTCAGTCCAAACGTGAAGCCACTTTTAGAAGAAGAGTTACTTTCTGTGCTGGATGACCCACTTCCAAAAGCTACTTCGCTGCTGCCTCCAAACTTCAACCCGGCACCCGCCGCCGGCTGGTCCGACTTCTTGTCATCATTGGCCGCAGCTCCGAATTTGAAGCCCTCAGAGGATCCACCGAATTTAAACCCAGAAGAGGCAGTAGTGTCTTTAGAGGACGACTCCGAGGAGGAGCTTCCGAACGAGGCTCCAAATTTGAAACCACCCGACGATGATGAAGATGACAACGATGAGTCTGCAGTTCCAAACTTGAAACTGCCAGATCCGGCTGCGCTGTCCGACGTGCCGAACTTGAAACCCCCAGGATTAGAGGTAGAAGCGCCAAAAGTGGAGGTCCCAGAAGCTCCAGCAGCTGAGGAGCCAAAAGACCCAAAGGCTGAGGAGAAACGGAGAATAATGTCACTTTTAGGATATTCTACATCCACAAAGCGTCTTGAAAATTCTAGAAACCTCAAAGTGAACAGTTAATATTAGGGCTGGACAACAAATTAATTTTAGTGATTAATTAAATTTTCTGATGTCGATTTAATTTTCAGAAAATCTGGACTTTTTTCCATCAATGCACTCCTTGGGTTTCCATATTTCAGAGTGATGTCAGCGCGTCAAAGACAGACATCTCGTTGGACAAGCAGGGTTTCCAGCTCAATTTATTTGGACTTTGAATTCAGATAAATTCTAAGACGGATTTTGACATTTCTTTTGTAATTACGAGAATAAAAGTCAGAATAACAAGAATACAGTTGTGGCAATACAACAATAAAGTCGAAATAATGCAAGAGTAAAGCTCTAATATTACCAGAATAAAGTTGTAATATCAGGAGAATGACGTACAACAAATAAAAAATTAAACTGATGAACGTTGATCATCTTGTGAAGTTATATTTTGGCATATTTAAATACTTAATCTCTTAACCAATCACCATCAAATTATTATCAGTAGCAGGACTTTGAAGCAATTGTACAAACAGCAATCTATTTGGAAGAAAGAATCAGAGATTTTGTCCCATTAAGATAACTTTTTCGCAATTTTAGGACATTCTGGTAAAATTGTGCTTTATTCTGCTAATATTCTTGTAACTAAAGCATTTTAGTTGCCCAATAATAATCCTAGTAATTACTGATAATCCATCGTGCAACTTGGGGATGACTAAAAGAGTTTTTGAAAATATTGTTTTGTGGAAGTGGAATAAATTTTGACAGCAAAATTTAATTCATTTTTAGCCTTTTGACTAAAAAGTAATTTAGTTGTAAGAATTGTTTAGTCTAATTTTGGTTGACTAATTATAACAAGATTTTAGTTGACTGAATATGCATCAATTCACTTGAATTACTAATCATGTTATTTTTTTGGTCATATTTCTTTTTGCTGTAAATCAAAAATAAACACCAAACAATTAACCTATTAAAAATGACATTGACTAATACTGATGTATCAGTGATCATCTAAGCAAACTACAATATTCCACTGAAAGCACAAAAACAATCATGTTAAGATTGATCAATCATAACATGATGTTCCGCCATATCATAACCAGGAGATGATTTTGGAACATCAGTGATATTCAGGGCTTCTGAGCTCTGTGTGTCTGCAGTGAAGTCCTGTCTGATTTCACTCATTTTCAAACTTTCCTTGCATTCATCCTCGCTGATGCTGTGCAGCCAGGGATGTGCATCTTCCTACTCACGTCTGTATTTTTGCTACAGTTTTCGCTTCCAGGATGTGTTGAGATTCCGGTTTAAAAAAGGTGCAACCAACAAGAGCTGCACCATGTTCGGCGTCTGTTTCTAGGCAACCGTGACGGCGACAACTGCAGTGAGCAACTGTCTGTAGCGAGACCCACTGGCATCCTGTAGCTGAAACATTTCCCATGTTTCAGCTACAGGATTTACCCCTGTGAATTATAAGCCTGGCGGGCCACCAGGCTTTACTTGCAACCCACTAGCCTAAGCGTTATTTATTTATTAATGTTTGCCTTTTCTAAGACTTTGCAGTTGCTGGTTGGGTTTGATTAATGTTTTCCAATAACACATATAGTCATATTTTCAAATTTCTTGTCAACTTTAAATATTTTTACTCAAAAACACGATAGGTCGTTGGATGACTGTCCTAGAGCCCCTACCGCTGGGCATAGCAGGTTTTCTGGGGGGAACCCTGAGCTACATTTCAAGATGACCTGTTACGCTTCATTGAACAGGTTAGGATAGATCTACAGGCTGCACAAAACATGTTTCTTAATTTATTTTTGCACAAAATCAATCTTAGATCATGAGATTTCAGTCTGGTCAGATCTGATTGTTTTCTAGATGCCATAAAATATTTAGCCTGAAGTTAGCACCCATGTGCGTCAGAAATTATGTGGAATATAAAGCGTTTCACTCACAGATTACAAACACAATAGACAGAAATGTCTTACATTTTGGATTTCTGGCTAATCATTCACTCACATTTCCACCTATTGTCAACTCGTCAGTAACAACTCTCAGACATCTTGTCATATTTTGTCCCAGTGTTTTCTTTGTCATCGCATTAAAAAATGGGGCGTCAACAAAATGACTACATATCCTGTTAGAACAAAACCTCAGTAGATGTCTGCAGATTGCTCTACTGGGTAAATAACCAATTTCTACATGTTTTTGTTTCTACGTGTATGAGCCAAATGAATGAGAGGGGCTGACTGTAAATTGTGTGCAGCATTAGCTTCGTGCGACTTTTTAGATATTAAACATTTAACTATAAAACGTCTGCCTTTACCTTTGGGTTCCACTGTAGCTCCTGGTTTGGTTGTCTGACAAGCAACACATTTAACATCAGCAGCTTTGTTCTGAATCATGCAGGTGTCACATTCCCATGATCCTTCTGGTTTCTTGAACTGCTCTAGCAGAGCAATAGTTGGGGCACTGCTGGCTGCTGAACTGCTGGCTGCCGAAGCTCCTGTTGGTTGGTTTAAATAGAAACATTGCTTATCAAAACAACCCAATGCCAAGAGAAAGAGAAATGCACGAGAAGCACGATGGTTATATTGTGACTAGTACCTGGTTTAGAAGCCATGCAGGCCACACACTTTGTGTCCTCAGCCTTGTTTTGTACCAAACATGTTTCACATTCCCACGCACCCTCTGGTTTTTTGAACTTATCTCCAAACCCACTGATCCCTGTGGAAACTGGGTCTGTGGGTGTAGATGCAGTCTTAGCAGCTGAGAAGTTGGGGGGGAAAGTGAGCGACGGTTTGAGTCCCGTCCCGGGTTTGGCCGTTTCACAGGCCACGCACTTCACTGCGTCAGGTTTGTTCGAGACCAGACACGTGTCACACTCCCAGGTTCCTGCAGGTTTGGAGAAGATCGGGCTGAATCCTGTCGTGGAGGCGGAGGCGGTGCTTGTGCTGCTGCTCTGTAGCCCAGCTGAATGGGCAGGAGTTTTTTTGCTCTCCGCTAATTTTGGTGAGGAGTTCGGCTTTGGGGCCCGACAGCAAACGCACTTTATTTCCGATTGCTTGTTCTGAACCAAACACACGTCACAGCTCCAGCCCGCTGAGGCACTAGGCAAACCACCAAACCCTGATGGCAATGGTAGTGAAGAGGAGAAGCTTGTGCCAGGTGAAGGAGTGGTTGTGGGTTGGGTCTGCTGGGAAGCGGTGTTGGTGCCAGGAGAATTTTGAACAACAGGAGAAGCAAAACCTGGAAAGAATAATAATAAAACTTTAAAAATTGACCACCAGGTGAGCTTCTCATAAAAACATGTATCTATTTAAAATAAATAAGTAATTAATAGATTTTTTTTCCCTCACTTATTTCTCCTACAAAAACAAATGTTTCAAATGACAGAAAAAACATCTTCAAGAAGATTTTATTTCAATCATTCCGTCTGTGAGTTGACCTGAGTTAAACATTGAATTCGTTGTCAGACAAGATGGTGTGCTTGGGTGAGCTAACATCACTCTGCATTATGAAAGCCCAAGAAGCACATTACAAATAAGTGAACAAATTCCCACCAGGTGACTTAAGAAGATCCAGTACGCTGCCCTGCTTCAAGGTCTTGGCCGGTTTGAAAGGTCCTTCAAATTCCTCTGTGCTCTTGCTTGCTATAGGTTTCACTGTAAAACATGAAAACACAGCAGATGCCTCACTCTGTTTTATGATTTTTAATGACACTCCAACTTAAAGAAATGTTCCTTGAAAAATGTTTCAGAAAGATGAGGAAAAGCTCCTTACCAGCTGCTGCTATGGGTGCCGTCAGGTTTCCGTTTGACATGGAGGGCGCCAGCTTTGCTACAGGTGCACTGAAGGTGAAACCAACCTAAAAAGAAAGAGAAAATATATAAGTTTACATCACCCCTACAAAGGCCAGAGAAGAAATGTATGAAACGGCATGTAAAGAGATGAAATAACTTACAGCAGGGGAGTAAGAAGGTGGGTTGGCTGCAGTTGCCTTGACAATAGGAGAGGAAAATGTGAAAGGTGCACACGGTGGTGTGGAAGCCTTTGGTGGATCCTGAGGGCAGAAAACACAACATGACTGTTTTCTGCAACACTTCCAAGAATCAGCACAGTAGAAGGAGGCGGCAGACGCAAAACCAACCTTGTTTGTGAGCGTCTCCTTCGCAGGAGTAGTGGATGTGAAGCTGGGGGCGGAGCTAACAGAGGTGGCAGGTGGTAAAGATGGAGAGAAGCTGAACGTAGGCAAAGATGATTTGTTGATTGGTAGTGAAATGCTTGGAAGGATCGGTGCTTCAGCCACCTGCAGACAGAAAGCAAACATTCTTAAGTGTGTAAATAGAACTTAAATTCATAGCCCAGAATAATAAAATATTATTTTTATTACTAATTAACCTCATCTTCTTCAGTGTGTTTGGAGGAAGGTCGTGCTGTGGTCCTTTCTCTCCTGATTTTGCCCCCTCCGGAGCTCAGGCTGCTGGCTGCAGGGGTGCTGGACAGAGGGTAGACCGGGTCACTGAAACTCCTTGTGCTTGATGGCAGATAAAACATAATTTGTGTTAGTTAAACACACAGTAACATACATTTCTAACAATGTCTCTTATTAGAAATGTTGAGGTTTGAATCTGTGACTTTGAATAAGCAGCTTTAATATATTTTTATGAGGAAAAACTACATAATCAAATCTTGATATTTATTGACCTAAATGTGTTTTTTCACTCTGTTTACCTTTGAGATGGACCTGGGGTTGCTTCAGGTAGCTGTGGTGATTGTCTTGTGGGCTAAAGGGGAAAAAAAAGATGAGCAAAGTCTGTTTAAAAAGATTGCATGTTATTTCCAGGGTTTCAAAACATTTGTTACTTGAAAAGAACACAGGAAGGAAAGAAGAGGTACAAAGAAGGACGTGAGAAAGGGAAGACAAAAGTAAATTCGGAAGATGCAAGAATGGAGGATAAATTGAAACGAGAAGAGAGTAAAAAGAAAGAAAAGGTTGAAAAATTTCAGTTAGGAAGGAAGATGATGGACAAATACATTTAAACGAAAGGTGGGAGTTTATCGAACAATCTTGACAGCAAGATAAAACAATCTAAATCTCTATGTATTTAAAAAGAAATTTGAAAATTATTATGGCAAAGCTTTATGGTATTGAATAAGCCGATGTTTTATGTATTTGAAATATGTCTGTAATGAGTTGAATAAGTTTTTTTTATGTGGAAAGATAGTTTATATTTCTTTCTGCTCCTTGGTTTCTTTTAGATGTTACATTATCTGTTCATATTTATGATTGAGTGAATGAAATAAAATTGATTTCATTTATTTTTCATAGCTTTTAATCAAACAGCTATAAGATAGGCAAGGTATAAAATAAGGAAGAAAAATAGGACATGAGGGGACAAAGGGCAAATGGAAGGACAGAACACACAAGAGAAAGACAAGCGGAAAAAAGGGCATATGGAAAAAGGAAGGACAGGATTTACTCAAAGGAAAGATTAAATGACAAAACAAGGAGGGTAAAATTTACACAATTTAAAAAGGAAGCAGAGAAGGAAGGAAAGACACATTTAGAAAATGGGATGGGGGATAAAATCTGAGAATATAAATATTTCTCCTTGTCTTTTAATACTTGTCCAGATCACAAAAACACAGAGATTAAATTTTCTATTTTTTCTGCCTGTTGCTTTATTGTGACAGCATTACGTTTTGTTGAAGTTCAACAACATCGCTCCGAGCCACTTACCGTCTTTTCCCTTGGCGTCTTGTCCAAGGCTCGGGTGAGTCCTCCAGGAGTCAAAGTCGGCCTGAAAGACACGGATCGATTTCCTGAAACAGAAGCTGCAGCTGGAACCACGAGTTTCTGCACTGGAGGGAGGTTTGCGTCCATCTGGGGAAAAGGCAGCAGAACAGAGAGGAAATAAATATCCAAACAATGAACCAGAAGGGCCTTCTCTGATCTGTATTCAATATGACACAGACCTAAACGTTTAATAAAAACATTTTATAACACTGCAATGAAACAATTCAGCTTTGCTTTAGCATAATCCCATCTGGCAAGGTTAATTTACCTCAGCATACATTATCTAATTAATGAGCAAGACGTTTCACTCAGATTTACTATGATCAGGATGTAATTTAAAGAAGCTATTACTGAGCAAATGAGTTTACCGTAGAACTAATTAAGGAGCAGATGTCAAGTTTACTTAATATAACCTTGATTAATTCAGAGAAAGTGTCATAGTTGCTATAATTTACAAAAGAGGTGAAAAGTACCAACCTCTGGTTGGGATGAGCCTTGAGAGCTTAAGTAAAACATTGTTTCATCCTTCAAATAAAATAACAGCTGTGACAGCTGGGAATGCTGGACGGAAAGCAAACTGAACCAGGCACCAACGCATTAGACCAGCTCACAAATGTCTACACACACAGTGGACTACACTTGGTGAAGAACAGCTGGATGGAGGCGTGCTCATGGCTCCAACAGGCAGCGGCAGACAATAATCGTCTGTTTATATGCGTTAGCTAAACAGCTAACTGTTGCCCATTGGATTAAACCACTTGTGGACGCGCAGTTTTTCCAGTCAGACAACAATCGCTTAACTTCCAAGTCTCTATTAATTCAGTTGTAGTACTGTCATTTATTTATCCCGTTCAACATTGCAGCACAACTTTTTCATATTAATGTATCACAAATAAAAACAATTCTACTAACCCGTTTCTTCTTCGCCTGGTGACAGGGACCATCTTGGTTTAAGATGTCCATCGACTGTAATGAGAGTTAAATTACGTCAAATAGTGACTGAACAGTCACAGTCACTTCCTGATGTAATGAGCTGAAGACTTACCGGAGAACGACTGGGCGAGCCTGCTGTGGCTGCTGGGATTCTCTTTGCATCCTGTTGGAAGGGAAAAATAAACATGTTTTTATTACTTCAGATGATTAAAGTCTGTCATCAAGTACAACCGCGACAAAAATAGATATTTACAAATCTAAATTTGGCCTCGAAGCATCTGTGTGTACTCACAGCCAGTGGGCTCGACATGCGCTCTAAAGACTGCAGGATGCGCCTGGCGGTGGCGCTGGTCACGCCGCAGGGCTGAGCGCCGGCAGGCTTGGCCTTTATCTGTCTTCTCACTGGCGCCTACAAATCAAATGGGCCACTTTAAATCTCTAATCCAAGTTCAATCACAAGTTAATCCTGAACAGTATATACGCCTACGGAGGGCGAACATGATTGAGCTGTGATGAGAAGCCACTCATTTGTTTTTAAAAGTAAACATGGGCTCCGACTTTAAAAGATCACCTGATATGGAGTGCCAGGACGACCGCGGGAGCTCCTGACCGCAGCTGCTCCTCCATACGTGGTTTTCCCAGGGTAGAAAGGTGAATCTCCAAGCTGGCTAGAGTTCAGCAGTGTGCTGTTTAACGTTGACTAAAAGAAAACATTGAATAAAACATAAGAGTTGTGGTGGAAACGGTTACATTTTTTATTTTTATTTGGAATCGTTTTGGTTCTGTTGGGAGTAACAAAACAACCAATCCAAGACTGTATAAAAAGTTTAGATATGGTTGACTATAAAACTGACATTTATTAATGATGCATAAACAACTATAACAGGATTACAAATCATCGGCAAAGAGCAACTTTGCAATATAAACATTCAAAAGCTTTTGAATGAAGTTCCCATGAACTTCATTGCATTTTGTTAAAATGTCACAAATTCAATACCAGCAGTGTATTATAAGCCTGGTGGACCACCAGGCTTTACTTGTGGCCCCACCAGGTGAAGCATTGCTCATTTAAAAAAAAAATTTTAATGTACCATTTTCAAGTATTATAAAGGTGGTAAGATCAATAAATATTGAATTTCACTGAACTGGTGTTGAAATTTCTAAATATCCTTATTTAGAAATTTCTAAATAAATTAGACACACACACTACATGTGTGTGTCATCTAGTGCTGGACTAGCGACTAGCTGGACTAGGTCGTAAAAAGGTAACGAATTAAACTGTAGATATCAATGCTTTTTCATTACATATGTGGTTGAGACAATGATCAGATCCTCCTTATATTTACATTGATATTTTACGTAATATATAAAATGCTTTTGGGTCAATATTCTTAATCCAAACCCAGGATGTAGATCGCCATCTAGTACTTACATTGGAGGAGTTTCCAAACACAGACAGGTTGAAAGAAGGCTTTTTGAGACTGGACTGAGACTGCTGAGGTCCAGAGTTTGTCCTGTCCATCTCAGGGGACCAAAGCTGAGGAAGTGATGCAGTTTTTGAAGTTGGGACATCTGAAAAAAGAAACATAGCCTGAGGATTATATTAAGATTCGCAGAGATGTTTTTAAAAAGTTCCCTATATATTCGAGTCCTACCCTTGTCAGATGCACGGGAGGAGAACCCACTCGTGGTGGAGATGTTATCGTCTTCGTGTTGCGAGAGGTTGTCCTTGATTTCTTTGACCAAAGAGAAGCCTGTGGAGAAGGGGCCAGGGGCTGAAGAAGTGGAGGGCGGAGAGAAGAGGCTGCTGGAGGCCCCCATTGTAGGGGAGGAAGCATCCAGCGAGGTAAAGTGGAGGTGAGAACGACTCAGAGGGGGTCGAGAAAGCACATACTCCTGAAAGTTCAGGGATGCTCGGCTGGTCGAGGGTTCTGCAGATGAAGCAGGAACCACACATGAGCTTTAAATAAATAACCCTTGTAAAAACAACACTTTTCAGAAAAATTTTAAATAGGACGCAAGAACAGCCCTTGCCTGTATTACTGGTGCTTGGCTCTGGGGAGTCGCGCCCGTCAATAGGAGGAGGTCCCTCTTCATTACCATTAGGAGGAGCAGGAGGAGAAGGTGATGGTTGGCAGTTCTGCTCTGACCCTTGTCCTGTCTGTCCTGCAGGAGTGTCTCCATTCTTGAAGTATTTCTGCAGCCAGGAAGGAACAATGCTCTTCACTGTGTCCGTCACTCGACTGATGAGGCCTGACTGCTACAAGAAGAAGAAACATAACAGAGAAAAATACTCTTAAAACCCATTTAATTATTGAAAAGGAAAGGGGAAAAAAATGGAACAATCAAAAGTAAGTTCTAAGGTTTTATGGATTAATTAATTAAAAAAAATTTTTTTAAAAGGCACAGAGGAAAAACCCTTTGGCATATTTCTCATGCCTTTAATAAAATAATCACTTAATATTTGATGCTTTCATAAATTCACAATGAAAACTCCAATCTTATAAATTTGACTTTCAGCTTCTAACATTTAGAAAAGGCAAAAATACTGATGCCTATAAGTCAGATCTTATGTCTGTAATAAATGTATAGATAAATCATTCTAAATAATGTTCCTCTTTATAATTGTTGATTTGCAAAAAACTGAAATTTTTATTATTTATCTGAAGTCCCTCTTGTCGAAAGAGGCCCCATTTAAGAAGCATTGTGCAAAACAAACCAAAAAATCTCAGTAAGACGAAAACTGGGTCAGGCTATGTGTCAGTTCCCCTGTTTCCAAAAAACCCTGAAGAACTAAGACTGATCTGCACAACACCGAAAAACACTTCTGGATTAATTGTAATCATTAGTCAAAACTCTTCAATTTAACAGTTGCATTTCCAACATTAAGATGTTCAGGCACTGAACTGGTAAACAAAATACACAAGACAACGTTGAGAAATATTTTTTTCCACTGAATGAAACAGATTTGGAGCAGTGAAGGCGACACAAAAGGACAAATACAACCTGAAACGAAGTATATTCCATCAGAAGAATACTAATTATGCATCTGAGAGTTAAGCTTTGTAAAATATTCAGCAGCTTTGTCTAGTCATTCAGACTGAAGCCCAAACTGCATAAATACTTTTGCTTTTTTCTTTAGCTGATATTAAAGATGAGCTGGTGTGAGAATGCCATGGATGGAAAAAACATCTATTCCTAATATGCAGAACTGTATTAAAGAGCAAAGAAAAATATAACTTGGTGATCACTTATTTAAAAGCAACAATTATATAAACTGCTGCTAAAAGTATACAACACATTTATTTTATTACAGTTGCATTACTGTGGAAAACGCAGGTGGAATCAGCAGCATGTGAGGGAGGGGCAGTGCAGCGTTACTCTATGCTTCAAACATTTTCAGAGAAAACTCTGGTGTCCGGCAGCTTTACAGCATCAAATTTAAAAGGTTTTAAGCTACATGAACGACACGACGGAATAGCTCTGAAATGGAAACTTAGTAAAACCTTCATATAAACCTGTAGTAAGCAGATCATAACTAGCTGCTAGTCGTGTGCAGGATCCTTCACTTTTCTTGAAGGGAAATGTTTAATGAGCTATCATAGATGGCCAGCGCATCTCGTTATGCGGTTATTACACACATGGAAGGTTTTAGCACTTGATAAAACCCACATGAGGCTCTTCCTCCAGGCTTATCCATGATGTACACCTGTGGGCTCTGAACTTTCCACATGATGAAAATCACACATCTTTAACAGGACAAGTGCGACTAGTTTGAAATACGGCAATCACTTAAGTCCCAAAATACTTAAAATGATTGTTATAAACGTCCTGTGACTTCCTGAAAACGAACACTAAAGATAAGGATTTTATATACGGATGCACCATATTAATATCGCTACTGTCCGATATTTATTTCTATCTTGTTGCCGTTTTTGTGCTTTAGGAGGGGAATTGGTCATGTAACATTTTCTTGGACATGTGATTATGATGTAGCCCAGAATTATGGGATGTTTTTCACAGTGGGCAGGAAAATATATGTGTACATTTGGTAGATATCGGTTTGCGGCCATAGCAACAATGTTAATATTGGATTTCAATATTGGTGAATCCCCATTTTTTAACAAAATGTTTTGTGGATTATCATTTATGCAGCCACATATGTTCAAACAAAAATGCAATGATTCAATCAAAGATGACGCCATTCAGAATTGGAACAACAATTTAGGATGTTTCAACAGGCCTGTCACAATAAAAAATAAAACAATTAATCACATGACAAATTAAAAGAAACTCAATAATCTTCATTTACTTGATTTATCATTTTTCCTCTTTCTCTTTTTCTTTTCTTTTCTTTATTCATTTTATTTTTTATACCAAAAACTGAATGATAAAAGTCTTCAATCTGGTGTTTTAGTCTCAACTATCCCTTTTTTGAAAGATAACCGTTTACAGAGACTTCATAATTTATTTTACTTGTTTTCTTCATTTATTTTAGATATTCCATATGTCTTCCAGTTCCAGTTGAAACGTTCATTAGAATTTAAAGTTTATTGATCTTTGTTTATGTTATTGTTTATCATCCAGCAAAATGTGTTATTGTGACAGGCCTACATCTCAACGACAATTTTATAATTTCAGCTTTCTCTTGATGCAAATATATTATGCACTTAAGTACATTTTCAAGTTCAACACCTCTAGCTTAATTTTAGACACAGTTAATGCATGCAAACTTTATTCAGGAAACCAAAAACCTGTGGTAAACTTAGTGAGCAAAAAGAAGAGTAAATAAGAGCAGGTAAGGTTGTTCACTATCTGGTAACAGAATAAGTAAAAAAAACAGTGATGAGTGAAAAGCAGAACAGTGAGAGAAGTTTGTTAATACAAGAATATGATCCAACAGACAGAACTGAAAACTCCTGACAACGCAAACTAAGCTTTTCACACATTTCAATTTTCAAAGATATAAGCTGTTGAGTTTCAGTTTGATCAGCTCCTACTGGTAATTTCTGATCAAAAAAACCTGACCGGTAGCACACACACAATAGCATCAACACTCTTATCTAGATGTCCTTACAGTGTGAAGAAAGTTCAGAATTTTTTTTTTTTTTTTTTTTTTTACAGTCAAGCACAATTGTTTTATATTTAATTTATATAAAATTAAATGAATCGTTCTCTTACTCTGAAAGATTTTACTATCTTTGAAGATTTCCACATCTGTTTATTGCCAACTATCATTAAAATTACTGTTTTATAACTTGAGACTGATGAGACTATTGTAAACAGGATGTTAAGCTAAAGATGAATGAAGGGTAAGAAATGCACTTTTAACAAATAGCAAGTATGTTACTATCTGTGAGCCGCAGCTTTTGTTTGTGTCTCAAATTTAATTTATGATTACACTACTGGCTGCATAATCTCCTCATAATTTCTTATTTATGAGGATGTCCAATTATAGGATATTTCATCACTCTGCAAATGCTCAGAATTTGATTTGTCATTGTTTTTTCCATTCCTAGTAATAAAAAAAAAACCCAAGAATTTATTGTTTAAGTTTTAATAGGACAAAAAAAATGCTTGAGTCACCAAAAGATGAAAAGATTTTTTAATCATCCAAATGATTTAGTTTATGCTTTAAAGTGCCTGTATAGCAGATTTCATCTGATGAGAAGTGTGTAGATGTGTTTTTGTTTCAAAGCAGAATCTTTTGATGACAGTAATTTCTACAGCAACAAATCAAATGTCACTTATGACTGTTTTTTGGGGGGGGATTTCACTGGAATATACAATTTATTTTTAATTAAGTATTTTGGTCACGTCTTTTCATTCATGTCAATCTTTCAATTTATCCAGAATTGAATCTGTTAAAATGCTATTACAGATGCCAATAACATTCTTTTAATCAAATTTCAAGTGATGTCAAATGTTTTGACAACTCTGAAATATGTTTAGATTGTTAACACTTAATGAAAAGCTGACTACTGACTTATGTGCGCATTCTTTAACGAGTTACAATAGCAACATATTGAGTGGACTATTGTAACATCACATAGAGCTTGATAAACCAAAGTAGGTTGTTCAATATGCGTAAGACCGTGCAGGGTTTTCGAACCGACAACCCAGCAAATCATTTAGAAATTTTCTTCCTTTATGAAATAGGTATAATATGCAGTTTCAACGGCCAACATCACGAAGTACACGCAAAATGACTGCGGTGTCTGGGCGCCAATTGATCCGGGAGACAAACATGTGGGTCTCCAATCAGCCAGAGCTTTCTCTGCGCAATTAAACTGGCTGAGGTTTGGCTAGCAGATGCTAATGTCCGAAATATTTTTTGCACTCTTCGTATACAGCATATGTATTGAAAATCATTGCGCCTGGTCACGTGTAGGTATTATGACCAGTTACACAGTTTTACCAGTTGTTCCTGGTAGATTAAGAAGAACCAAATGCAACAATGCGGCGTTCATAGATGCTAACTCAAGTTAGCTGTAAATGCTAATACTTTAAATTCCACTTCCTTGCTTTATCCAAACTTCGTAAACAACTGTAAACTTAAAACACCGTCTTGGGGTAATTTCCCTCAACTTGTCATGTGTGACGTTTATTAGTAAAACTAACAAATGTAATGTTTAACTTGTCTAAGCGATACAGTCCCGTGGTTTGACCTGTCAGCGCCTGCTGCTGCTGCTGCTAACCTCAAGCTAGTTCGTTAGCATTTCGCAAACGTGCTAGCAGCGCGTGGAGGCCATGAGCGCTAACAGCAGGCCATAAAATGTCTCCAAGAAAACAATAACACAACCCGAAGAACAGTGGCAACGCGATCACTGCGATGTACTTCACACGGGCTTCTTACTTGAGAACTTTTATTTAATTTACCTGTTTACTCTTGGCGTAAGGTTTAGAAGCGATGTGATATCTCCTGCTTCTGATTTTCCCTCCACCCGTGGCCGCCATGGCTCTTTCGTCTGACTGTCTATCGATGTTTCGGCGCCGGATAGCTGTCATCCAGGACAGCGGCCACCTGCAGGGGAATTGTGGGAAATGAAGTGCCTTAACCTAACAAAGGATTTCCATATTTGCGACCCCACAACTGGGTTAACCAGAGGTGAGTAGAGTATATAAAAAATGTACTCCATTAAGAGTAGCACTACAACATATTTTTTTATTCAAGTAGGAGTAAAAAAGTATTCTCTAAAAATGCTTTCTGAGAGCTAAATGATCTATACAGCTGGTTTAACATTTTATAATGATGTCATCAGACAGACAAAAAATATACTTATTTGCAAGTTTTGGTGTATTAAACACTGGAATGAAAAACAATTAAACCTGATAATGGAAGCAAATGAAATATTTTTGCTATTATTTTTTTTTTCAGTTTAAAATTTATGTTAGAGTTGGTATGTAACATACGTCCAGTGAGTATAGATCTTTTTCTCTGCATGTTTTACTTGACCTCCAACCTGCCCAACAGGCTCTGCAAAAAAAAAAAAAAAAAAATTGTGAACAATCTGTGTGTACAAACAGGAAATCGGTGTGTGTATGTGTCGCAAGCATTTTTGGTTAAAATGTTTGTCTTTAATTGAGTAAAGTTGCTCTCAGTGGGTAGAAACTCCAGAAATTTTACACCAGTTGCTTTATATTAATACAATTCAAATAAAGTAAAAAGTTTGGTTTGATAAAAGCCCTCCTAAAAGTATTTTTTTTCTCCAAAAGTTACTCAAGTAAATGCAACTCAGTGAATGCATCTAGTTATTTGCCACATCTCAAAATGACAAAAACATTTAAAAAAAAAAAAATTATTATTCAGAAGCACATCCAAAAATACAATCTGAGCTCATTTAACAAAATTAAAAAATAGTTTAAATGCCAGTCAGTGTTCACTTTGATACAGTTTTTGATGACAACTACAGATGTATGAAATAAAAAGTGAAATCATTAAAAAAGATTAATAGCTTGACATCTTCTCTGTTATTTAGTCAGCCGATAAGCATGTTAAGAGTTATGGGAAGAATCCATCCACCCATCCCTTATCCAAACCCGCTCATCCTTGCAGTCACCGGTTGGCTGGTGCTTATCTCCAGCAGTCTAGTGATGGAGCTAAACATTGGACAAAAAAACTTGTTAAAGTTTGCAGTAGGCTTGAGATTGAGGAAGCGCTTCAACCTTCGAAGGCTAAACTTACAGTGAGACCTTCAATGTTCAATACTTAAAAACGACCCAGTTAAAATCCAGAAATTAAATCCAGAATTTGTAAGCAATGTGATGTTCCTAAAATCGACCTGGTTTTTCTGACTGACTGTAAATTAAATCAAAATCTTATGACTACCGTTAGTTTTATGTGCTTAGTTTAAAAAAAAAACTCATATTAGTAATCATTAAGCTTAGTACATTTTAACATTTCTTTTTACACAGTGTATGTAGCTATCTGGTTACAGCTGTCATTTTTTTTGTGTTTTTTTTTTTTTTTGCTTAATAGTCAGACCAATTGTAAACTTCAAAATCCAAAAATTACTAAGGTCTGGCTGGCCGTTGTGCAGTTTTATGTAAACAATAATTTCTGTCTATTCACTGCCATAGCGTGAATGTGGCTAGACCAAACAAATGCTGCAATTGATGCTACATTTATACCTGCATGTATGGTAAAATATGCAAATGTGCAAGTGTACTGCAGTCTAGTCTAAATTTCAAAATTATAAAGCCAGCAGTTTATATGAATCTGACTGTCGATAATGCCAGATATTTCAAGCTGCAGAGCTAAACATGAACTGAACAGCCTTTAATGTAAAAAAGAAAAAAAAAACAAAACACAACAATACATGATCCACATTTTTATGATTCACAAAAACAGAAATTTTTTTCCACGTGATCATTAAACTGTAGAAAAAGCAGAATAGAAGCATTCACATCACCTTATGGTGCATCATATTTACAATGCATCAAGCAATATAATTTTTATTACATAAAGTGTTATTTCACAGTAGGAAGACATAAGTGTTTAAGGGACTTGGGTCCCTCAGTGCTTTGGACATTTTGTGCAGTAAATGCAATTTACAACATGAAAAACTAACAATGTTAACAACTCAAGTTCTACTTTTTGTTATAAACAAACATTTTTCCATTCGAGCTGTTACCTTCTGACGCTCTTTTAGATGTCAAAGATACCACATTTTGACAAATTGTACAACATTAGTCACAATAAAACACACTGAGCTTATTGGTTTAATAAAAGTAGCTTAGTCTGACCTGTAGAGAGTAAACAAAAACTTAAAAGTGCAGCTTTCATTGAAGAAAATTGCTTAAAAACCTGATCAACTGTCTCAAATACAAGTGCAAAATTCAGTTTGGCAAAGAAAAAACATTTTACTAGAATAATCTACTTGACTAATTTTAATATCTTATAAAATATTGAACATATACAATGCAAATTGGACAGGAGTGCAAAAATTTAAGATGCATGCTGCTGTGAAACAGCTTTAAAAGAGTGCTGATGGTAGAGCAGTCCACTGGAGCCTCTTTTTTTGTTCATATTTTAACTTCCGAAACTATAATCATGCAGGTCCACAAACATTTTGTTTCTGGCTCTCAAACATATTAGAATTTTTAACTGAGTCTTTTAAGGACATCTTTACTATAGCTTTTTGGCTTTCAGCGACTTATAAAACCAGATACAAGAGTAAACATCAATTCAATTTGGCATCCAATAAAAAAAAAAAAAAAAAGAATATCTTAATGCTTGTTCATTGTTTCTTTTCCTCTTCGCTGCTCACACTACTGATCCTAGCAATACACTTCCTCCGTCTTGTTAGCTGTAAAAGTTCCAATGAATCTTTCTGGTCTGCAGAGAAAAAAAAAAACACAGCAATAAAATATTTTACTGACAAATTCTGTAAAAAGCAGCGTTATGGGACTGACCTGCAGGGGCGCTGCCAGGAATCTTGGGCCCCATGACAAAAAATTAGATTGGGCCCCCTGGCGCAGCTGCTGTTACAATTTTTTGAGTCTGTTTGACCCACAAAAAGCATCATAATTTTAAAGGCTTGCAACTGCCTTGCTTTCTTTGGTCCAATACTGATAGTAGGACAATATTTACTGTCTATGAATTTTACCTACAACAGTTCACATACAGTAGGTGGCTTACATTTTTTCTATTACTGAAAGGTCTCTCTCTACCAGCAAAAGTCAAAGGCAACGTGCAAAATATCCATAAAGCAACAGTAACTGCCACCGTCGTTCTTGTCTTCTACTGACTGCTGCTGAACACCGTCACCATCAAGCATGCTAAGCAGGATCGAACCAGTTCATGCAGATTCGGTGGAGGGTTCAGTGCAAATATTGATGTGTGTTTATGATCTGGGAGTGTTAACTTTTAATTTTTACTGATAAGAACAATTTTAGAAATCACAATATGATTCATTTTGTAATTGACAGGGATGCATTTTATTTAATTTCTGTGAAAAAAAATAAAAAATTGTGGCGGGCCTGCATGCTGGTCAGGGGCCCTTGGAATTGTTCTAACTTTTCCCCCCGATGCGCCGCCCCTGCTGACCTGTGTTTCCATCAGGGCTCAAGGAACCTCTGTCCTCATCTTGTACAAAAGTGCTCTGGTAACAAAAAATAATTCAGTGACATGGTGGCTTTTTAATTCGAATGAATAAAAACTTAATAATAGTAATAATAATGCATTTTATTTATCAGCGACACTTTGCAACATTAAACACACAAATTAAACAGTAAAAAAAATTCTAGAAAAACACAAAAACTTTAACCAACATCTTTAAATATTGAAAAACAAAACTACAATCTCACAGGTCATTGAGACATCTAAAAATAATCACCATAAACAAGCAAGTTAAAAATCGTAATAATATAACATGATCATCATATCAAAGCTACTGCAGCACTTCTAGAGAGTTATAAACAGGCAAAGTCGTAAAAAGCAACATCTTACCTTTGCCTTATTTTGTTCAAACCAAACCATGCCATACAGACACAGGAGTGTGATGAGTGCCTGAAGAAAATGAGAATAAAAAGGTCAGTCAGAAAAAATTTGATTAAAGTACGAGTTGGGGTGCTCTTAATGTTCAGCGTTTAATTTGTAAAAAAAAAAAAAAAAAAAAAAAAAAAAAAAACCCCAAAAAACATAGGCATCAGCTTTTCATTCCTGCTCAAAATTATGCACACTGTGTTGATCAGTCATGTAGAATCCCATTAAAACATATTTAACTTTTTGGTTGTACTGTGACAAAATGTGAAAAAACTTTAAGGGGGAATATTTCTGCTAATCACTGCAACATCAAAAGCAACAAAGAAAAGTCTTATCTTCAGACAGTGGTTTCCACTGGGACACATTTCTAACATTCTACAAATTAACTGCATCCCAGTTAATTTGATTTGGTCTCAGATTGAGACCTAATCTCAATCTGATCTACTCAAAATAGAGAGATTTCTAACGATTGGATCTACTGATCTACTAAACATAAATATACAAACATAGATAAATATATATTCTTACCAGGCAAAGCAACCAGAGAACCACATACAAAATTTCAGTCTGGGAAAACAAATCAACACCAAATTTCACACAAAGGAGAGCTTCCAGGAATGTAATGGCCCTGCATAAAAATAAAAAATAAAAACCATACAATCAGACAAATAGTGTTCTTGAATATAAACATTATACTGTATGAAACAATTACTCCCTCTTTTGGCAACATATTCCAACTGCAACAGCGCTTCACCTTGGTCGTAAAAGTCCACAGACCACTTTGTTGTGTTACTCTCCCACCCCCTCCTGCTCTGAGCTGGAATGCACTGCTAAGCATTTCCTGCTGACGGTGACACCTCATCCTGTTGCTATAGCAACTGGCTCAGACTGAGGGCATAAGCTTCTTTGTGTTTAAGGTGAGGTCAATAACGGCATAATGTCATGAATTTTAATTGAGCAGAGAACAGCCTGTGTTGCATCTAAATTCTCAAAGCTATTCTACATCTGCAAAATAATAATAAAAAATAAACCTAAAGAAGACTTGTGAAATCGTTTTAAACAGTAAAATATGCCAGCTAAATTTCTGAAAGTGGCTCTTTCTGTATTTTTTTTTATTACTTTATGACTATTACCAAAATCAAAGCTTGATATAAGCACATTCCCCTATTAACAGATCCAAAGCAAAATAAAAAAATCTACACACAAGTCTTAGCTACCATATCATTACTTCATTGTGCCAAATCAAAACTAAATTACCAGTAGCAGCCAGCAGTAATTTTCTCAGTCATTCCAACTTGTAAAGATCACACATCTGATTTACTTTAATAGGATGGTTCCTTGTTTTTCCCATTTTTGAGGAATGGATAAGAGGAATTTGTAGCATGACAGGAAATCAGGAAGTCTTGAATAGCTAATTTTAAAATGTTTTGATCAACTATAAAAAAAAGGGACTGAATTAAAAACATGTTTCAGTTGCCATTATTTTATATTCATTTTAAATAATCGTGCTTTTGTTTAGAACAACAACAAAAATATCCCTTAACATAAATTCAAATCTTGTGTTTTGTGTAAGATCATGCAACAACAACAAGTTAATTTCTATCTTGTACTTAAGGGCGGAGTTGATCCCAATACGCGAGGAACGGTCAGCATCAGAAAATGATTTAATTGGAGAGAAAAAAATAACTTGATCACAAGGGAAATTAATGAAAAGCTGACATGGAAAAGAAACTTACCCAAACACCCAGCACTGCGTACCAACCCGCTGACACCGAGTGTCTGTCAGGTATGCATAATACTGCCTATAAATTGATGAGCAGGACATTTGTAAATAACAAGAGCATGACTTATATTAATATAAACAAATACAAAACAAGAAGAAAAATTTTAAAACACAAAAACATACATCCATAAGCTATTTCTGCAGTGCATCATTAATCACTCCTTCTCACACAGTACTAATGTCATTATGAAGATTAAACGTACCGCACTGTGGGTGCAGTGATAACTGCAATTAGCAGGATACGACACCAGCTAAGAGGGTGAGAGACCTGGAAGACGAAGATGTGCTTCAGGAAAAACGTGTTCAACTCTGCCAGCTGCAAACCGAAATAAAAGAAAGAATTATTGTTAATAAGAGTTCCCAGGAATGCATTTAGGTGAAGAAATTTACTATTAGCTTAGATATCAAAGACTTTAACCCCATGACAGGTATTTTTGTCAGAAAACAAAAGGGAGACAAACCTGCCATAAGATCATAAAGAGGTAGATTCCTGCCAGTCTCTGGAAGGAGGAATTTGGATCAAACCAGCGCACATAGGTCCATCTGGCCGGTGTAAACTGAAGCACAGCTCGCTTTATCTTCCCCGTGGTGGAGTGGATTTTTCTGAACAAAAACAAGACAATAGTAATAATAACTCACATCTTGAAGGTCCCATTAATTTAAAATATCCCCAAAAGTACTAGCAGATGTTTTTAGTCAGAAATATAAATGGTATTCAAAAATATCACTACATTTCCAAGCGCTTAGGAACTTTTCATGCATCAACAGTTACACTAAGATTCTTTAAGCCAATGGAGCCCAGGTTGCTCTTTGGATATAAATGTTTTAAGCTACTCAGTATCTACTCGTACTACACTGTATAATATGAAAAAATAAAATGAATACTGACTTGATGCTGCCCCAGCGATAGATCCTCATCTCCAGGTAACGACAGACTGTCATCCCCAGCCAGATTCCTCCTCCATTACACAACAAGATATCCAGAATCAACTGATCCCACCAGCACTCTGCAAAGTTTGGCAGAAGGTGCATGAAGAAGAGCTGTGAAAAGTGACAGAGAACAGAGTGAGTTTACAAAAACTTCAAGAAATTGTTAAAGCATCTATGCATGTATACGTCTTAATAATTTGAAAGTTTAAAACAACCATGAATATGGTTGCAGAATCATGCTGAAGCCATGTACAGTGATGAAGATGGAAAGTAAACATGTGGAGTAAAACTCTACTGGGAATTTAACTGAAAAAAGTCCAAGTTAGACAAAGGATGAATTAAAAAGTTGATGTTGCACTCTTAAGTAAGATAGAGGACCTCTTTCTCTGCAAACTTTATTTCAGTGAAAAATAATACTTATTTTTTTTATATGTTTATATAAGTAATTTTTTCAAGTGAAGTTCTGATCAGAAACAACATATCTTCATATGCACTTAACATCTATGTGGATACAAAGCACATTCGTGGTCAAATAACCTCAGTGAGTTCCCAGGTGATGCTTATTGTCCAGCAGAGGCCATAGCTGCGGATCAGCAGAGCCTTCAAGGCCCATCCTGCAAAGTGGGCGAATACAAAGATGTCCAAGTGGTTCATGATGCGCGTCCATGTTATGTCAGAACAGTTTGTAGCATATTCCTAAAGAAAAACAAAGAGAATGTAGTAAATAAGTACTGACCAAATCCCTCTCCTACATCCTTCATCGAGAAATATTTTATTTAATTATCCTGATATATCTATCTGTTTGTCCTTTCGGAAATTTTATCAGAATCTTTTACATGTATTCTTTATTTATTTTAAAAAAAGGTTATAATGATCAGAAGTGCCTCCTCATGTGGTGACAATATGACAGAACTAATCTGAACACATTTTTATTAAATGTAAAAACAACTTTATTGTGCAAAAACATCCTGTAGTTCTATATCCAATTGAAAAGGTTTTTACTTACAATGACTTAAATCATAATTTTAGATATGATAGATTTGGAGCACTTTTATTTAGACAGACATCTAAAGAATGGGCAAAGTAAATTCCCTGGGAAAGAGCTAAAAGGAAGAGGTATAATTCTTCTCTTTGCTCCGGTTGTTCATATGTAAATGAAAGTTGGTGTTGTAAGCTATCCTTACCATTATGTCAACTTCCCGTTTGGCAAAACGCAGATTTGGATCCAGCCAATACATCAGACTCTTCACTTGTTTCCAATTGAGGAAGAGGAGAAAGACAAGAAACAGGAAGTAGAGCACACTGAGACCTATCAAAGACAAGAGAATCTGGTGAGAATTAAGGCAAAAATGATTTGTATCTGATGAAAATATTCTGACTCACCAAACACCATTCTCCATATTGCAGGATGAGGTCTTATAAAGGGTCCTAGCAACAAGAGCACCAGTTACGTCATTAAATGTGCTTTTTATGAGACAGATATCATAGGTGCTGTAAATAATAATGGTTTAACACAAAATGCACAAACCAGGCCGTAAATTATAAAAATTAGTCTTTTTGGCCATAAATGTTAAAAAAAAAAAAAAAAAAAAAAAAAAAAATCAACTATTTGATCAAACATTAGTAAATTAAACACAAAAATATGTTTAATTTCAAAATAGTATTTAGTCCCCCCCGCCACCATTAC